>CAJPEX010002159.1:0-43515 GCA_905338405.1 Notodromas monacha
AGGGCGCCTGTAGGTGAAGACCATGACGCCATCTTGCAAGTCTCCAGAGAGATACTCTGCATCATTCTCCCCTTGCAATCTGGTGTCTGGACACACTCCACGCTGTCCATCACACTGTGCATACATACATGGAATCCATAAGTATAAAAACATACTCTTCCTCTTCAATATTTTGAATACCTCTCCAAGTAAAACATTTTCAAGTCCCCTTCTTAAAATTCCCAAAAAAAGGTAAAAACCTTAACTCAATGGCATTCCCCTTCAAACCTCCATAACTCAACAGTTTCTGAGGACTTTTGGCAGTTGTTTCATTGAAACATGAAAAAAAATTGAATAAAAATGTAACTTGATTCACTTTGAGAAGAAGAGAAGGACTAATTTAACAAACAAAACCTTGCTTCCAAGTTCAACATCCTGTCAACTCATCTGAGAAGCAATTCAATGTCCAGAAAAGTGTCCTGCAATTCTTCCATCTTTCCACCAACAAAAATGCTTATCTCACTCAAGATTCAAAACTTCTTTGGGTCAAATTTTTTGTTGGTCCCTTGAAGTTTGAATTGAAAAGGTTCAAATGTATAACAAGAAGAAAAGAAGAACAAGGATGAGTCACCTGGGCCTTGTCACTCATGAAGTAGTCTTGGACTCTGAAAGCATCCTCATCAGTGTTGTAATAGGCCACCACCACATCTGCACCAATCATCTCAGACCTATTTAATCAGGGTTGAACATGAGCAATAGACAACAAGGTCAATTTTCCATGAAGTACACATTACCTTCCAGGCACTCCACTCAGTCCAAATGCCATGTACTGTGTGGCCTGACAATCATCTCAGACCTATTTAATCAGGGTTGAACATGAGCAATAGACAACAAGGTCAATTTTCCATGAAGTACACATTACCTTCCAGGCACTCCACTCAGTCCAAATGCCATGTACTGTGTGGCCTGGATCTTGCCCATGAGCTGAACCACCAAATGCTCATTCTTCTCCATCTTCCACCTCACTTGCATGATGCCTTTGAAGGGTTCAATGCAGTTGGTGAAGGCAAAGGATGTTCCTGGGCCAGAGGCAGGCTGTTATTGGATATACAATCACATGAACAAATGTTGGGAAACAAGGCCAAAAAAAACAAAAACATACTGCTTTTATGTTCTTCAAAGAAGGAGGCACATTCAGAGTCAGAGGCAAAGTGATGTGACCAAGGTCTTCATCTGATGCCTTGCTGTACACAGCCAGCCAGTTGAAATCCCTGATGCTGTGTCCTTCAGGGATCTGCAGGGTGATGTCCTCAGACTGATACTGTCTCAATGGAGTTTTTCTGCAAAAAACAAAACATAATTCAGCAATCAGTGTAAATTATGCAGGAAATGTATTGAATGATTTTTTGAAGATCAATCTGTGCTTGTCAAAACATGTCATATGCAAGGGGAAAACTGAATTAAGACTTAAATGGAAGTACAACTACATCACTTTTTCAGTATTTAGAACTGTACCAAGTGTCCTTGAGTGGTATGCACAATCACATATTCCTTCCAAAAATTGTAATGAAATCCCAACACAAAGTAAGATGCAAAATCCATTTTTGTGACTGAAAAACTGAAATATTTCAGAAATTGAGCATATCAGAATTTGAATTTCAACATGAATTGAACCTGAATTCAGCTAATATTCAATTTTTTTTATTTGAAAGTGCTCCTGTCAAAATTGATCGAAAATTATTATCAAATTAAAACACTGTATGACTCTCACCTAAATTTCCAACATTTTTTAAGAATTGTGTACCCATTTATGACAGGATAAACTGTTCTTGGTCAAACCAAGACCAGTGGTGTCCTCTGTTGGGTGCAAAAAGCAGCCACAATAAAATATTGTGAATAATTAAACATGATATCACAATCTTTCACTTTTTAACTCAATATATATACTTCCAAGAATATAAATTCGCAAGAATAACTTTGAGTGAATCATTTGCACACAGGAGCAAGCAAATCAATTTCTCTTCATTGAGTAAATAAGATATAAAATATCCAAGTTTCACTATTGAGTGTATATAAAGTATGATTTTCACAAGATTGGTCACACTTGTATAGTACATTACTGCACTTGTTGAAAACATGGATGACTTTTGTACCTGCCCTGCTCATCAGGGATGATGACATAGTCCCCAGAAATGGATGGAGTGTCTCCCTTGCCAGCAATGAAATGCGCCTCAGAGGCTCTGCCATCATAACTGAATCTGGGCACCACGATGGTGGCATCATCCACCACCGTGGCACTGGCCGACTTGACACTGTTGCGCCTGGTGGCAAACCCATCCACAACAGTCTCCTTGGGAGGGTCCAGGCTCTTGGGAATGGTGACATGGCCGAAATTCACCTGGAAATACAATTATGAAATTTTCATAATTTTTCTCAGACACATAATTAATTGTAATGGGAAAAGTTACATTGCAGGAGCAAGTCACAAAGCACTTGACATTCTCAGTCATCAAATTTCCAACTGCCCAATTTTTCTGTCATGGATGATGGAAGGAAAATAAATTGACCAACAATTTATTCTCTCCATCCCCATTCATCCAAGACTCACATGAGTTCATGATCTCTTTCAGAATATCCCACAGTGCCTAAAA
This sequence comes from Notodromas monacha, assembly GCA_905338405.1. NCBI lineage: Eukaryota > Metazoa > Arthropoda > Ostracoda > Podocopida > Cyprididae > Notodromas > Notodromas monacha. The sequence goes on from CAJPEX010002159.1 coordinate 2,631, forward strand.
ATAATCAACTCAATTTCTTGCAAAAATTATGGAAAATAGAAAAAATATAAAATGTGGAAGAGAAGAAAAAAAGGGGAATCACTTCCAAGATTTCCACTTCATAATCCATATAATTTTTTTCTTTCTTATTTTTCGAAAAAAATAATAAATTGACGAGAAACTTACGGTGTAGGATTCACAGTAGACAGAGAGGTAGTCGATATCCTTCACAGTCATTCCATCAGGCAACTTGATCACTAGGTCAAGTCCATCAGCTCTCTCCAACTTCTTTGGCTTGCTTCTATACATTTAAAAAAATTACAAAACAAATTTCTCCTTTTCAAAATCCGATGATTTGCGAGTATACAATTACAATAATAACACACACACACACACACACACACGCACATTTTCTTGTTTTTCTCGTAAAAAATGGAATTTTTTTTTTACAAAATGCAAGTGGACCACATTTTTTATAACGTCGAAATTAATCCAACTTCAGCATTTTCTTCGAAAAAAGTATTCCCATATTACATATAGTAATATGTAACCAATTCTAAAATATAGCGGGTGGCCAAAAAAAAAAATGATGTTCAGAGTGAATAAAGGACGCAAAAATAAATTACAATGAATATATTTAATAAACCGAATTCCCTTCGAACCTCAAGGGCATAATTTGCTTCGGGCAAGAAAATAATTTCCTTTCACAGAGGAAAAACTTGGGGAGTCCCTTCAAACTCGAATTTCAAAAGGTTTTCAATTATTTATAAACTCGGCTTTAAATTCACGAAATCCGGCTCTCGATCGAATATAGTGGCATAATTCATACCTGTCACCATCTTCCCTGATGGGATATGGCACAATGGTACCCTGTGGAGTCGGGGTTCCACCAGTTCCCACCCAGAAGAATGCATCTGAAAAAAAAGAAATAAATTATAAATAATATAATTTTTCTGAGGTCTATTGCCGTTTGATATAACGATAATTTACTGAATTGGGAAAATACTTCAAAAATATCAAGAAATGCCACGAGTTCCGGGTGTTAATTTCACAAATTTTCAAGTTTTCTGCACGCGTAGTTGCAGATAAGTACAGTACAGTACTGTACTTCCTAAACTTCTCGATCCATAAGTCAATTCAATTTCGGCATGAATTTCAATTTGATGCAGCACTTGAGATTATACTCAACTCACTATTTCCGAACAAATCAACTGCTGTTCATAGAACACTCTAGAAAAGAATACTGCAGAATCTCGTTATAACGAATTGATGCATACAGTATACGACTTTTTTTTCTCGTCCCCGGTTCAATAATTAGTCAAAATGTTATTTAATTTCATGCACAACAATGCCTTTCTCAAACGCTTCGTTGTGATGAGATTATACTGTACTTTGAGCATACACATGCATGTACAGTGTACTGTATAAAAATGATCGTCTCTTACCGGGTGCAGTTCCATCATAACCGAAGCCCTTGATGAGAAACCTGTGCTCGTCCACAACGTAAACCGTGCCCTTGATATCGTGGGCGAAGTTCCTGAAATCACCGACCTTAGCTCCAAGATATTCGCCAGTCCCTATACATAAAAACATATACGTTTTACAGTATATAAATATAGAGAGAGACGATGAGAGAATGGAATGGGACAAAGACCGTATTAGCACACAATTGAAATCTTGATCCGCCCTTGAAGAAAAAAAAAAAAGATGAAACACGGTCTTCGCTTCCGAAATACAATAGGTGTTCAATTCACGTATAGTGGGCGGAATTTCAGGGAAACTGAGCATTATTCACCTGCTCCGAAAAGCAGCGTCCAGCATGTGATAAGGCACAACCACCACAGCATTACTCACAAAATTACGTCTTCCTGATTTCGAGAGAAGGGAACAGAAGAACAAAAAACCTCGTATGAATCATTTATCAGAGGAAATGCACTGGGGGAATCCCGGTGTCCGTGACTGGGCACACACAGTTATATTCATCCCCCGGAAACACTGATATACAACACGGTCCCCCTTCCATCAAATTTTACGAATTATGCACACACAAAAAGTGGCATTTCGCCATTACACTCCCAAACGGAGTATTGTTCATCTGCACTGACGTCCACCTAGCACGAGATCCAGGCAGCAACTGAAGTGCCGGCGTGTGGGGCAACCATGAGATTCCTCGACGGAGAAGGAGAAGGAGGCTGGCGAAACATGGTGAGTGGGGAAGACCGCGAGACAGGGGCAGCGGCTGGACGAGGGACAGGAGTTCCTTAAGGAGGCAAAACGCCGAGTCCACCTCCCAAGGCTGACCGGGGGTAGGAAAGAGAGAGAGTGTGTGCTGCCTCCGAAAACAGGTCCCGAGTTGCGGAGGCACTCAGCATGAGGATGAAGTATACTGTACTCTACTAGTCTATGCAGTACAGTAGTTGCTATATAGTCCAGTTAAATTCCGGTTATGTTTACGTGAATTTCCGTTACAACCATTTATCGATTTTCGCTGCATAACGAATTTGTTTCAACGGGGCTAACTGAAAAACACGTGACAAAAAGCTTTCGAGATTCATTCATTACTGCAAACGAAGTGTTCTTGATCCTCTTCACAATGTTTGGATGAGGCATGTTGCATTCTTTCTCCGGATTTCATCTCCTGCCTGCATTGGGAAGGAGACATATACTGAAGCAGTATTCACTGCAATATTTGCTCACAGAACGGTCAAAATATATCACTAAAAAAATAACTTTAATGCGCAGAATTATTCTCCATAGTCTCTGAACTGTAGACCTAAATATACTGTGCCATCTTCCAACAAAACCTCTTCTTGTATCAATGTTTTATGGCAATCCTTTTATAGAAAATTTTTTCACGGTTTAATCTTAACCATCAAGCACTTGAATACAATACAAATATGTCATGTTTTTCAGGAGTATCAAGACGCACTGAACAATATTACCATATTGCAACACCATCAAATTACCCATCCACCACTTCTGAGTGGCCCTTAGCAGCATATACGGCGCAAGGCCGGCAACAACCAACCAGTTTCCCACCGAACGCTTGTCCATCCGGAAGAACCCCGGAAACTCCTCTCTATATCATTCAGTCTCGTTAAGAAACACCAACAATTGCGAAACATGAACGAAAAAAAACCTGATCATCTATCCGGCTTAGTTCGAAAATGATAATGACGTAGACTTTATGGAATTCGATTTCATTCGCTGAATGAGAGCGAGAAATGCCTCCGCTACGCATGAAGAGAACCACAGTATATTACTGTCAGCGACATCTATATAATATTGAAGAATAATGTTGCAATTGTTTTCTCAAATCTTTGCTAGGTGTCCATCTTCCACATCATCGTTCATTCGATACAAGAAATTAATGCCCTTACATTTCTCATCGTCATTGTTCTCCACGTCCATTCACCCAAACAAAACTTGTGGACAATGAAGAGAAAGGAGTCCAACAGATGTCACTGACGTGCGAACGCCGTAAATCGCGGGTGTGATGAAAGAAACGTAGGCGGCATGGGTTCAATGCCTGGGTGACCAAAACCGCAAGCTGAAAGCGTGGTGTCATTCTCCAGCAATATTATCTGTTTGGTTCAATGAATTTGAAAGTTGTTTAATCAAAAGAGTTTTTAAAAATCAAAAGGGATCTGGAATTAGCCTGTGTTTCACATTCACATCAGGATGACTTTCTATAATGTTTACATATATACACAGCCATGAAGTGTTCTCAAGTGCCTCCCTTATTTGCTCACAGGGTGGGACCTGTCATGAAATTCATTTCATCCTACAACAAGTAAACATGCCTTTTCTTCCACTGGGAAATCATGAAGGAAAAAATCCCTGTGCATTGGAGCAATCTTGGGTCAGTTGGTGAATAGTGGCAGGACAATGCACATGACCCAGGTGAAATATATTTACTCTAACTAATTCATTATTGAACAAATGCCAAATTTAAAATCAATCTTTTTATATGCAAGTTGGGAATCCTAGTGATTATCTTGGCTGTTTTTCTGGACCTCAGCGAGTTGGAATTCAGTCACCAGCAGAAGCTGCCAAAATTTGCAAATGCTGCTCCTTTGGTGCTTTTCAAAGTGTGAGTCCAATAATGGAAATATTTTTCCATAGAAATAACTGGAAGAAAAACAAGTGATTCCTTGAGATTGCAATGATTTCAGGTGGTCAAGCAACTTGAAGAAGGAAAAAGCTGTGGATAACTGCACATGCAAAAAGAAAAAGAGGAAGAAGAGGATCAAACAGAAACAGAAGACAAAGAATTCACATGGAAAGAAGTACCACGCAAAAAAGAAGAAAAAGTTCCTATTCATTGGATGATTTTCTGCTGTCCTCATGTTGATCTCTTATTTTTTTTCAAAAATTATTCTGAATTCATTTGACAACTGGAATTTTTTTTTCATCATGAGGATCATGTGAAATCATGACATATGTTCACATTTGAATCAAAGAGTATTTTTCAATGTGTCAAAATGTATGTATGCAATGAAACAAATTAAATGTAGCATTTTGAAATATTTGGCAGTTTTGTGAATAATGAATATTAAAAGGCATCCATGTTAAGAAGATTGATTGTGATTAAGTCACTTGATTCTTTGATTTTTCCTTTATGAAGAAAAAAGTCACAATAAATTGTATGAAAAATTTTTTTGACTGCTGGTCAACTTTTCAAGTTTATCTACAAAGTATGGCAGCCATGTCAAGTTCATGGTTTTTTCATAAAACAGCTCTCTGTATGGTTTCCCAGCAAGTAATCTGTTACAGGTATTGCTGCGCATAACAGTTACGCATACAAAAAGCGTTTGTTATGCATAACTGTTATGCCCAGCTTCTTCTGAAAGGCCTTTCTTTTTTTTCTGTGTTGCTGTACTGAAAGTTTTTTCTGAAATGCATTCAGAATGCGTTTTTAATGCATTCTGTAGTTACGCCTATACTTTGAACACTTTTGATGAGCTTTTCTTGAGTGTAGCAGGCAGGCGTTTCAAAACGCCTGCCTGCTACACTCAAGAATTTCAATTTTTTCAGATTTTCCTGGGTGTAACATGGAGCGTTTTAAAATGCTCTGAGTTACAACCAGGAAAAATCTGAAATAAACAGTTTTTAGCATTGTAACAGAAAGGCGTTTTAAAACGCCTGCCTGTTACAACCAAGGGAAATCTGTTGAAATCAGTTTTTAGCATTGTAACAGACAAGCATTTTAAAACGCCTGTCTGATACAATGCCAAAAACTGTTCATTTCAGCTTTTCCTTTGTTGTAGCATGAGTATTTTGTAACACCAGCCTGTTACATTCTTTAAAAATTATTCCTTATTTTAACAGTATTTTTAACTTCAAAATTTATATTTTGTGGTTTTGTATAATTGCAACAAACTGATGCAACAAACATAAAACATCTGATGAAAGGAATTCCTTTCATCAGAAACAATTATGTTCTGATAGAAAATTAAATTGCAAATCTGGGTCAAATTGTTTGCATGCATATTTATGTTACATATATGCTACATATTATATATAAATGGGTAGCCAGATCAAGTGAATAGATTTTTTCACAGAGCTCACAACAGCTCCTAAAATTACACTTAATTCTTGGTGGTTTCACTAAAATTCTAAAATGAACTTGATTATGCTAATTTTTTAATTACAAATCTTGGAAAATTTCTTTTTTTTGGTTGAAAGGACTCCATGAAATGGGCTGCCATTTCAAAAGTGCAGAAATATTTGATAAAATCAGATCTATAGCTTATTGATTGGTCATCTTTTTCATGAGAAACAATGTCCTGGAAATATATGTCTTTTTTGAATAAGAAACAACTGGTTTAAATTATGTGCATGTATGCTGTGTATATATTTCATGTACAAGAGGGAGCAGCCATGTCAAATAGATTACATCATAGAGCTCATGCACACATAAGCTCCAGGAAATTCCAATCTTCCCACACACAAAAAAAAAACTTTTCACTACATGGAACTGAACTTTGTGGAATGCCCTTTTTGTTTTTCCTTGGGGAGGTGGTGGGTTTATTTTGAGCAGGTATCAGGAAGTGTGTGTCTGAGGTTTGCAGAAGAAGAAGAAGAAAGAGGGGAGGAGGAAATGGTTTTTTGGCACAGTTCCTCACCGGCTCTCTTCTCAGCACAAACACACTTCCCCCCAATACTTGCTACTGCTGTGTGAAAGTTTAAAAAAAATTCCTGCTTTTTCTGTAGAACATGAAAAATGAAAAATATCATTGATTTGTTGTGTGCTGATAATCAGCAACACAAGCACCTGTTATTGTGGACAGCAGCAGGGGATTAATGATTGTGGTCCATTGATTTGTGTGTGGGATTTTGCCAGTCAGTATAAGACAGTGTGTTGGGCATTTTGTGAGCCCCATTATTCATCACCATGACTACTTTTTTATGGTGGAAAAGCAGTGTTTTCTCACCAGAACTTGAACAGGTACTGTTTGATTCTGCAAACTTCCTGCTTCCTTCACACATCAAAAGTGACATACATGTGATTTTCACTGCATTTGTTAAAAAGGGCTCAGTTTGAAGAAATAATTACACCTGTGCTCATTTTTGAATATCTTGGTTTTCTTAAAAATTGTCCAGCAGTTGAAGAATTCCACACAGTTCCTGGCTATTATGTAAATAATTAATTTTTCAATGTGCTCCTAAATTTTTTTTGAATGATGAAACACTGCCTTTTCATCCATTTGTTCATAAAGAATATACTATATCATCACTTTTGAAGTGCATTTTATTTTTTTGGGGAAGTGTCTGACAATTTTTCCAACATAAGTTACAGCAGCATAAAATTGAGTGTTGCATTTTTTCTTCTTCTCAGGGATAAAAAAAATTGCAAGGGTAAATATATGCTGTAAATTTGAACTGTGGAGTTGAGTGAACATTTTATGTAGAGTTTATGTATGGGTGCTTGTTGAAAAAGTGAGTGAGATTTACCAAAGATGTCTGGGAAGCAGGTGGAGAAGGAAAAGATGGGAGTCACCAGTGACCCCACAATGGACCTGAATGAAAAGGGTTTCTTCAGGCCATATGTGATGAAGCTGACAAGTCAGCACCTGAACCAAAGAGTGCTGGACACCTTCCAGAAGCTCAACTCAGACTTGGACAGGATCACATTCCTTCATCAAATGCCCTTTGTGCACACACTCCAATTGGACAAGTGAGTGTGAGACTACTGAGACCCCATGTCCACTATTTTATTTTTTATTTTTTTCTCTTCTCTTGCTGTGTGTGTGTCTGTCCAAATGAACAGTTTTAATAATTTGGCCAGAAACTACTTTTTCAGATTCCTTCATCAAATGAATTGTCATTCTTCCAATTGGACAAGTGGGTGTGAGACCTCATGTCCACTCTCTTGTGTTTGTCCAAGGGAACAGTCCTAGTAATTTGGCCAGAAAATTAATTTTTCACATTCTTTCATCAAATGATAAGCCCTTTGTCCAATTGGACAAGTGAGTGTGAGACCCCATAACCACTCTCTTCTCACAGCCTATTCTGTGTGGGTGTCCAAGGGAACAGTCCTAATACTTTCACCAGAAAATGTATTTTCACATTCCTTTATTGATCAAATGCCCTCTTATTGTCCATACAGTCCAATTGGACAAGTGAGTGTGAGCCTCCATGTCCACTCTCTATTATCTTATTCTGTTCTGTGTTTGTGTCCAAGGGAGCAGTCCTAATATTTTGGCCAGAAAATACTTTTTCACATTCCTTCATAAAATTCCCTGTTGTTGTCCAAATACACTCAAATTGGACAAGTGAGTTTGAGACCCAAGGTAAACTCATTCCTTTTCCTCTTCTGTGTGTGTGTGTGTGTGTGTTTTTTTCTAAGTGAAAAGTCCTAATAATTTGGCAAGAAATTACTTTTCCATATACATGAACCCACAAAATCATAAAAAATCCAAACTTACCAACTCAAAACATTTTCCAAGATAAACATTTTTGGAATTCCTTCAAAAATAGTCAGTATACACAAATGACTGTCATTGATACTATTATATATGATACCAATATATAGGTACAGCAGAGGCAAGAGTCTGAAAGAAGCACAGGAGGCCAAAGTCAGAGGCAATACACACTTTGGCAAAGGGAAGTTCTTTGAAGCTGCCATGGAATACACCAGAGGGATCCTTGCTGCTCCTTGGCCTGCATCCTACCACCAGCCAGGTAATTCCACAATAAAGTGTTGTCAATAAAACCTTTCCACATCAATTCTGTTTCATGTATATATATAAGTGGTATATTGTGACACATTATTGTTAGGAATGTTATTGTTGTTATTTATATATTGCACAGATTGAAAGGATCAAAAGGGATTCAAGCTCTCTTCACCATGTACTACAGTATTTGCTATAGGAAATAAAGTTATATACAAATACTCTAATTAAATAAAAAAGAAATTTAGTGATTATTAATTATGGAAACACCAAAGTTTGTTCTATATTTGACTAATTAAATTGATCATGATGCTAAAATTGACAAGAACATTTCAGTGCTCATCATGCACAAACAGAATTTTCAGGTTTTCAAAAATCCTGTGTCCAAAAAATACCATTTTCTAAAGAATTACCTCCTTTATACTAATTAAAATAATGAACCATTCATATTTTGAAATAACAATAAGATTCTTTCATGCTTGTCTGTTTTTCCTCTGAAGAGAAAATGACATACAGGACAAGTTAATTGATGCTGAAAATGAGAAAATGTAGCCATGTGTCATGGGAATATAAATTCAGCTCATTTATTAGTCCATTTCTGTTTTTCCTCTGAAAAAAAAGGTGACAACAAATCCTTATTGAGTAATTAAAAGAGTCAAGGAGGGGAAAAGTCCATCAAGTATAATGCATCAAAGGGAAAGACTAATTAAAGCAAATGACCCCATCATCATAAGCTCAGAGTGTACATATATATACAGGAACATGCCCTCTTCATTTGCTTGCACAAAGAGCACAGTATTAAAATTAATGAGATTTATTGACCATTTTCTTATCAACATGCAGATATAAGCCATCATGGATACATATTCACACACTATATACACACCAGCAGTTTTGTGTCTAACTTTTTGGGAATGTTTATCAAACATAAAATAAGGTTATATCCATTGTTTTTTTTTATTCTCTGTGTGCTGCATGTGTGTAAACTCTGCTGATGTGAGAAATATATAATGAGGCATCACAATTATAGCATTGAAGATTGCAGATAATGATAAAGACCAAGTGCTGCACAGTTGATTACTTTACTGATGAAACTTTAATCAAGTCTTCACAGCAGGGGTCTGCATTAAATTCTGCTACAGCATTTATTTACAGGAATTACAGTCAACCACCGTCTAACGGACTTGATTCGTGCAAGGGACGAGTCTGTTAGACAAAAAGTCCTTTACACGAATTCAATTACAAGTCTGTTTGGCAAAAATCCCTTACACGGGAGGTCTGTTAGGCGGGGGGCCACTGTATATACATTTTTGCCAAACAATCATCAGAGGTACCTGTTCAAAATATGATACAAACAGCATTTATTTTTTTTCTGGACACTTTCCAGTACTGTATTGTACTGTACAGTACTGCATACTCAATAAACAGTATCAGCAAGAGCAGAACATGAATATTTCTTTCCCATCAGGTATATACAGTAATACTGAATATATACAAGGACCTGTTATTATAGAAATAACCTCCCCTTTTATCGATATATTCAGCAAGCCAGGCACACAGCAAAAGTGAGTATACTGTATATAATAAAGGGAAAACAATCAATAAACGATACGAGTAATAGGAGGAAGTGGGCAGGAAGTGTCTTCTTCTTCTTCTTCTTTTCCTTTTGGCGCGATTGTTTTGCAAGATTGCTGCTGCTGGTTGCCCAGGTTGCATATCTGCTGCTGCTGCTGGTACAAGATTTGCCCTGCTGGGCTTTTGCTGGATCCATATTCTCTTTCCTTATAATAGTGATATGGCTCCTGCTGTGCTGTGGACCATGCAAAAGCTCTTCTGTATATACAGTGCATATAAACACACAATGCAGCAGATGGGAACATCTGTTCAACTTTCCAGACAGTCTGTAATACTGTATATAAACAAAATTTTTATAATTATTGTGTACATTTTATTCCCCAATAATAGCTTCTTTATTTATTAGCAGCAGTGATGAAACAAATTGTTAAGGAAAAAGAAAGCTTGGGAAAGGTACCACATGATGTGGTGCAAATATATGCATTCTATTATTGATCATCATCAAAAGGCTCTTCTATGAGCAGTTTCACTTACATGAGGAGTGACATCTACATGTATTTGTGGTATTCAATTCTCTTTTTTGATGTTTCTGCTTGCTCATGCAGAGGTCAATGCTTTTCCATCATTCTTTCTCTGTACTTTTGTATACAGGTGTGACATCTAAGATACATGTGCAAAAAATATTTTCTGATGAGGCTGCAGGAAAATGCTCAGCAATATGGTATTATTGCACTGGTGCTGGCAAATGTATACATGGTCCCTTTTGTAATTTGACTGTAATCTGTATTCACTGGACTAAGGTCAAATTGCAAAGCAGTCAAATTGCAAGACCATTTGTAAAATTGAGAAATATCAGCAAAGAAATGCCAAAAAAAGTGGCCAAATCAGGTTGAATTCTGGGGCAGAGGTCAAATTGCAAGTCAACCTCATCCCTGCAAATTTGACCATGCTGGTTGCATTGCAGGAGGTCAAATTGTAAGGTGTCACCTGTTCCATCAAATTAATAATAAATTCATAATATTATAAATTTATTTGAAATGGTAACAGTTTATAGATGAGTGACAACTCTATATACAGGTGGTACCTTGCAATTTGACTGTAATCATATGTTGCCAAACTAGGGTTTAATTTTGAAGCAGTCAAGACAAATTTGTGAAATTCAAAAATATCAATGCAAAAAAAAACGCAAAAAAATGGCCAAAGCAGGTTGAATTGCAGGGCAAGGTTCAAATTGAAAGTCAACCTCCCTGCAAATTTGACTGTTGAATTTTGGGATGGTTGCATTGCACATGGTCAAATTTTAAGTTACCAACTGTACTGCAATTATAGTAAAGTTGTTTCTGAGGGTTCTCACTATTATTTTGTTGAGGAAAAGCATCTGATTCTTTAAAAATAAAACTTGGATTTGTGCATGAGTTCCAGTTATTTATTTTTCCCTCTGGCAAAGTTGGTGTCCTTTAATTTGTGTAAAAAAACACATGTTTCTATATAAAGAAATATTTTTTTTGTTGATTTATAAGCCACTGTTTTTGCTGCAGGTTCCTCCTCCTCATCCTCATCAGCATCCTGCCCCAGCATCAGCACACAAGATGCCATCAGTGTCCTCCCAGTGAGCCTTGGCAACAGGTCAGCCTGTCTGTTGCACCTGGGGCTCCACCAGGAGTGCCTGGAGGACATTGATGAAGCCATTTGCCAGGGCTACCCCCAGAAACTCCTGCACAAGCTGCATGAGAGGGCAGGTGACTGTCACTCACACCTCATCAACCTTGGGGAAGCCAAGAGGGCTTATGAGAGTGCCCTGGAAGCACTGGGGGCCAGCAGTGGCCTGGACCAGAAAAAGCAGGACACATGGGCCACAGCCATCCTGGAGAAGCTCAAGGATCTGGAGGCAAAGGGCCAACAAGTTGCTGTCAACCATCAGCAGCAATCTTCACCATCAGGTGAATACAGTATATACCAAAACAAATATTTCTTTGCATATCTTAGTCATTATTCCCTGATGATGAATGTCTGTATGAAGGAAGGGCAAAAACAAAACAAAACTGAAGATGGAATTGAACAGATGTTTCCATATTTAATACAGGACTAAAATTGATTCCAATAAGTGAGCACACTATTGGTTGGACATTATATATAATTTCAAACCATCATGTTTTTCTTGAATCAATTAGGTTCATTAGCCAAGGGTTCACTGTTCTGTACATTATTGTGCACAGTCACTGCTGTAATGTGTTTCTGAATGAATACTTTGTTATCCTAAAAGTCCTCAGTGTTGATATTGGAATAGAAACAAATGTGTTGAATGTCTTCCTTGTTGCTGCTGAGCATTTTATTCTGCACATCTGATATTACCCATATTAGGATGACTCAAATCAAGAAGTATTTATTCTTATGGCCAGGGCATAATGTGAAATGACAAAACTTCTGTGAATGAGCAGGTGGTTCCTTGCAATTTGACTTCCTGCAATGTGCACAAATCAGAGAGTAACATTAATGCACATCATTTCATCATCAGACAGTTTTGCATAAATATTCAAATAAATGCATCTGAAAGTGATCTTACATAATGCAAATTAAAGAAAGTTATATATGCTTGTACATCATTTTAAACATGTGAAGAATGGCTGCAATGCCTCTTATATAGTGTAAAGGATGTATTTTCAGGACCAGCATCAGGCCAAGATTGCTTATTTGAGGATGATGAGGAAAGACCAGAGCTGACAAAGGGCTGCAATCCAAAGTTCCCATCATTTGCCAAGTCCATGGTCATCAAGTACACTTCAGACAATGGCAGGTACACAGTTGCAGGTGGTCCCATTCACCCGGGAGAAACCCTGGCCATTGAAGACCCTATTGTCACTTGCATCATGGCTGAAAAGAGAGGCATTTACTGCAGCTACTGTCTGAAAAGGTTTATATAGTTTCCAATTTCATATGCATGGTCATCTTCATCAGGTGCACCTGAGTGGGGAAATTGGTGCACACCGGGGATTTGTTCGTAATTCTACACAGTGACCCCGCTGTGCACCTGAAGTGTACCAAAGTTCTTCTGTTGCACATGCATATCCCCAATGTGCCCCAATTGTGTGCTCACACCCGCAGGATTACTCAGGGTCACATTTGTAAACAAATACGTTACACCAAGGTTACAGTTGCTGCATTTGTGTGATACTCCTGATATGTCACATTTGTGCACCACGTGTAACCCTGGAATGGTAGCAAAATTTCCTCTACAGGAGTGCACACTTGTACCCCCAGAATATCCCATATGCTCCAGTTGTGACCCTGGTGTGCACCTACTACTGATATGTCACATTTGTGCACCACGTGTAACCCTGGAATGGTAGCAAAATTTTCCTCTACAGGAGTGCACACTTGTACCCCCAGAATATCCCATATGCTCCAGTTGTGACCCTGGTGTGCACCTACTGTGGGGTCACAGCAAAAATATAGCTCCCCACTTGGGTGGGTCAATATTAACATTTGTGCATGTGTTGTCTTTTCTTTACGGTTACACATGGATGTCATAAGATTTGTGGCAGCATTCCCATGTGAAACATGCAGTGAAGTGGCCTTCTGCTCAAGACAGTGCAGAAGTGCAGCCTGTCAGTCCTACCACAAGTATGAGTGTGGGATCCAGAAGCTGCTTGATGCCTCAGGCATGAGCATCACCTGTTGGATTGCCCTTAGGATAGTCTCCCAATCAAGTCTCCAGCATTTGTACAAGGTCAGACTGATGCTCCTATATCTAACCATCATCAGCCCTGATGCAAAGATGATGAAAATTACAGGGCAAGATACAGTCAACCCCTGCACAATAACAGACCTATAATTTGTACAAAAGACTAGCTTGTTACTGTGTAAAAAGACTATTATGCAAATTCAATTATTGAATAATTAAAATTTTTACTTTCTACCAATTATTTTAAACCAACATGCTGGAATTATTGGTTGATTATTTTGACTGCAGCATTTGCTCTACTGTGTTTGTATATGTATATATATAGTTGGAGGAAGTCATGAGGGCCAAGGGCAAGACTCTGGTGCATGACAGGGCCAATGAGAGTGAGAGGACAGAAGATGGAGGCATGTCCAATGATGGCCAGTACTTGTCCAGCAACTATGAGACCATTTACAACATGGAGGACCATTACAAACAGAGAAGGCCTGCAGACTTCATCCACAAGGGACTCATGTCCATATTCCTTCTCAAGTGCCTGCAGTTGTCTGGATACTTTGGTGCTGATGAATTACATACACATACTCACAAGCCAGAATTAAATTTCAATGAATATTCAATGCAATATGTAATGTTTCCTTCTTTCAATTTCAACAGGCCAGGAGAACATAAAGTCACCAGATGAACTGGTGCCTGGAGACAAGTGGAAGCCCCTGACCAAAGAGGAGGCCTTCATTGGTGCCCTGATTCTGAGGAATTTGCAGATTGTGCAGTTCAATGTTCATGAGATCTCAGACTTCAGAATGAAGACACCCACCACCTTCAAGGGTGCCAACTCTGTGTCCATTGGGGCTGGCATCTACCCAACTGTGTGTCTAATGAACCATTCCTGTGGTCCTGGCATTGTGAGGTACAGTAGTATGTATATATATACATATGTTAGGCACCACCATCACCAACTCTTATCCATATACACATATGATTTTAAAAATGAAACATATGATGTTTGCAATTTTTATCTTTGCATCATCATCATAAAATACAAAAATGTTGGTGTCACACTATTTTAACAACAACAAAAACTGGTGTTATACCTTCAACTAAAGATAGTTTCTCTCATATTATCATGAACATATCACATATTTTTACAGAGTATAAATAAATGCATAGTGCATACTACAGTATGGCAAAAATACTCTGCTGTTTGACTGTTGATCATGATGTACATACAGTATCTATATATATGTACATATGTGGTATACCTTGCAATTTGAACCTAATCTATTGCCAAAGTAGTGTAAAATTGCAAAGCAGTCAAATTGTGAGGTACCACCTGTATATATATAAAATTTATATACATCATGATCAACAGTCAAACAGCAGAGTGTTTTTGCTGGAGTATACATACTATAAACTATGTATTTATTTATATACACTGTAGTATATTGCAAAGCAGCTGAATTGTGAGACACTATAGCTTTGTGAAATTCAAAAAAATTCCAGTAAAAAAAATGCAAGAAAGTGTCCAAAGCAGGTCCAATTGTGGGGCAATTATGGTTGAATTGCAATAATAATTCAAACATCAAATTCCAGAACACAGCAGTTGAATTGCAGGAGGTCAAATTGTGAGGTATATATATAAATATATACGAGGGTTCTAACAAAAGTTCTCGGAGTCAACCACAAGCCATCACCGGAGGTGGATGAACATTTTTTTATTGGATTCCTCATCCTTTTTTAACCTAGAACCAATTTTTTTGTCATCCCTAGACAAAAATGGAAACTGGGAAAAAAATTTGAATGAGTTTTTTCTGGTGATGTGCCCACCCATTCTAACAGAAGTTCTCAGAATCAACTACAAACCATCACTGGAGATGGACATCGATTTTTTTATAGGATTCCTCATCCTTTTCTGGCCTAGAATTGTTTTTTTTTCATCCCCAGACAAAAATGGAAACGCAAAATAAAAACTTGAATGAGTTGTATCCCATGAAGTGCCCACCCATGACCAAAGAGCAGTTGCGCACATGCATGCTCCTGCACACACTGCTTTGAAAACTCTTGATTTCATTTCAAATTCGGGCATTCAGCTTNCTCTCAGGCTCAATGGTTTCAACCCCATTGGCAATGGGTTCCAATCCCGTTTCAAAACGCCCCCTGCCAACGTTTGGGGGCAGGGCGTTGAGTAAAGACCAAGATGACGTTTTCACAATGGTCTTGCCATAATGGCATGAGAACGCCCTCCCAACGCACTTTGCAACGTCAAAATTATTTGCTGGGTTCCTTAATCCTGCCAGGGGTTTATATACCACAGGATTGTGGTTACATTCAGAAGGGGAGTAGGAGACCTGTGTGCGCGTGTGCAGGTATTATTTAATGATCAACAAGCGCCAATGGTTACTGCCCAGTCAAGGGGTTGCCATGCACTGGGGTTTCTATGCGCGCATCGTCAGGGGTCCGCATGTTGTCAGCCGGCCGTGCACGTGTCTGTCAGTCTGTGTCTGTCAGTCCACGTGTACTGCGATGGAAGAATATTAATATATTTTATATATTAATCTATTGTCTCTTCGTGGTGCTATGAATAGCACCAAGTATCTATATTCACTTTGACAGCAAATATTCTCGCAATATAAATCAAGGAATTATTATATAATTTCTGCCAATAACAATATATATATATATATATATTGTTGTCCGTAGACCGAGGTAAAATAAAATATACAAGTTCAATAATAAAAATATGTGCTTCAAATATATTCAATTCAAAAATATTTGTACAATCACACGAACATAAAAATAGAGAGCTTTAAGAGAGTCTTGCTAAAACGTTCCGCAAGTCTCTCTGAGAAATAACCTCAAATGACTCTAGATGAATTCTGGAGAAATATGTGGGAAGGAAGGTATATTTATACCTTCCTGGAAACATAAAATATAGAGGTGGAATATTTGCCAAGATTGAGGAACTGCAGGTTCCCTGAACACACTTGATGAATACATATATCCGGGTATATATTATAAATATAAATAACATATATACACTCGCAAATTCAATGGAATAGGCTTCTTCTAAATTGGCAGTTTAGAAGAAGGCAGTGCAAGTCGTTTGTCACTGTCAACAAATAGCAAGTTGAAAAGGAGAAATGTGCAATAATAACCTTCACGCATTAATGCGGGCTGACGTGAGAGAGGGGGGACCAAAACAAAAGGGGAACAGCTGCAAGGAAACAAATACCTTGTAGAGAAGGATCTCCCTCCAAAAAAGGAGAAAAGAAAATAATCGCAATTTTGTTTCTGGGTTACAATATATATATATATATATATAGGTGGCACCTTGCAATTTGAACCTAATCTGTTGCCAAAGTAGTGTCAAATTGCAAAGCAGTCAAATTGTGAGGTACCACCTGTATACAGTATATATACAATACAGTATATATACATCATGACAGTCAAACAGCAGAGTGTTTTTGCTGGAGTATACATACTGTAAACTGTGTTTTTATTTATATACACTGTAGTATATTTGCAAAGCAGCTGAATTGTGAGACGCTACCTTTGTGAAATTCAAAAAAAATTCCAGTAAAAAAATGCAAGAAAGTGTCCAAAGCAGGTCCAATTGTGGGGAAATTATGGTTGAATTGAAATATTAGGTCAATAATAATTCAACCATCAAATTCTAGGACACAGCAGTTGAATTGCAGGAGGTGAAATTGTGAGGTGTATATATATATATATACCACCTGTGTTATACTGTATAGGTACTTCCTGGGCTCCAAGATGGTGGTCAAGTGCCTGAACAGACTCAAGACTGGAGACCTGGTGTCTGAAAACTACGGGCCGGTGTTCACGAGGATGCCGGTGTCAGAGAGGCGAGCGACTCTCAGGGCGCGCTATTGGTTCGACTGCGCCTGCGAGGCCTGCGAGGGGGCGTGGCCAACGTATGCGGAAATGTGCGCTAATGCCCATGATTTGCGACTGGTGTGCTCAGCAAGGGACTGCCACAGTGTCATAGGCAGTGCCACAGAGGAGGAGCCAGTCTTTGTGACCTGCAAAGTCTGTGGCACCAAGACCAATGTCTTCAAGGTTAGTATGATATACAGTCAACCCCCGTCTAACGGACTTGATTTGTGCAAGGGACACGTCTGTTAGACAAAAAGTCCTTTACACAACTAAACTTTTATTGACAGCGCACAACAACAACCAGTCGCGAGTGCTCGGGCACGAATGCTGACAAAAGTAGAGAGACACGCAAAGTTAAAGGACCGCGGTGGTCAGCTTTGCTGACCGAGGAAACAATACACACACACGCGTATTCCGTGGGAGGACAGCAATTCCCTCGTAACGACGCACAGTTTATGTAAGCCCCTTTTTGGGAAGGAAACTATAGAGAGAGAAAGAGAGACACAAGAAATTCCGGGGAGTCTGCATACGCAGCTCTACCCATAAAAATACTTTGGGATCACA
Organism: Notodromas monacha; assembly: GCA_905338405.1. Taxonomy (NCBI): domain Eukaryota; kingdom Metazoa; phylum Arthropoda; class Ostracoda; order Podocopida; family Cyprididae; genus Notodromas; species Notodromas monacha. Next base: position 20,502 of record CAJPEX010002159.1, read on the forward strand.
GTATCAAATAATTGCAAAGCAGTCAAATTGCAAGACAACATCAAATGGGATGTTTTCTACATGGCATTTGACCACAGGTTGAATTGAGAGTTTTGACCTCCCAGTAAATTTCACTGTTGAATTGCAGGATGGTCAAATTGCAAGGTACCACCTGTAGTATGGTAAAAATGTAAAAAAACAGTTTGTTTTCAAATGTTTGAAAGTCTTGATATTTTTCAAATGTTGAAATTATGTGACTTTCAATTTTCCTTAATGATGATAACTTGAAACCTTCAATTGCTGCCAGAGTTTTCTACCATTGTCAAGACACTTGAAAAATTTAATTACAGTAGACACCTCAATATGTGAACAATTTGATGAACAAACACTTATTTTACAAAATATACAATGCATAGAAAAAGACCAGCATGTGGACACTGACTCAAGCTGCAAACACTGTGTGCTAAAAGTGCAAAAAGGTTTCATACAGGCTGAATTACAAGAAAAATATGTTTCCAATAACCCTAAGATCTATCTCATCTATGTAAGAAAATTTCTTTGACATTTCTAAAATCATTTTACCAACCATTTAGCTAATTTTAAAAATCACCTCCAGCATAGAGGGACTTATTCTTCTCAATTTTTGACTCAAATTTTATTTTTACAGAGAATGCCAACATTTCAATGTCCTGTATACAGAGGTACATGCAGTGATCAATGGTCCAAATATACATATTGAGTTGAAGGATATTGATATTGAATTAGTTTCAATTGATAGACAGTTTTTACAGTTTCTTTCATGGACTTCTGATGAATATTTCTTCCATAAAACTCCAATTAAGAATTATATAACCAAAGTCAAAGGGAAAATGAGATTTGTTGATATTTTGTGTGTGTATATTTTATATATTGCTGTATATGAAAGGTCCTGAAGAAGCTGCAAGCAACTGAGGCATCATTCCAGAGTGCCATGGGGCTGATTGAAGCAGGCCATGTCAAGGATGCCATGAAGGCCTTCTTTGAACTGTTGGATGAGCTGGACACCATGCTGGCCCCACCTTACAAGGACCTGCACCTGTGCCAGGAGTTCATCAGGAGATGCATGCTCACCATGGGCAGTCACTGGTACCCTGGCAAACTCAGGTTCTCCACCTTCTCATCATCCTTGCCTCCATCAGTCAAAGAAATAATGAGTCCCAATAACTGCTGATTCCTCCTCTTTTAAATGCATGCATACAACATACATACATATTATTATCTTGGGAGGGGGGTGCTGTCTTTATCATCATCAGAATTCCAGACTTTAGATGCCAAGTATTGCACATAGGCAGTACAGTATACACCTAATTTTTAGGATATACAGCAATATAATGCAGAGCCTAATAGAATAAAATTACTGTACCTTTACTTTTTGAAATAGGATGAGTTTCTGCTGCTTGCTGATGCTTGAATGAGACATTTGCTCTGTAAATGCCAATAGTTTTCATTTCTATTATACATGATGTCCAGCAGCAATTTTGCCTGGAATTTTAGTACTGATGTACAGTATACATCAGTTAAATAATATATAGGAATGCCTGATTCACTAACCTTCCCCAAGCCTTCAAGCACATACATGTACCCCTTTTTGGTGCTGGAACCCATATTGTACACCATTAATATAAACAACACATATAATTAATCATGAATGTTTTTGCATTATTCAAAGAAACCTCCCAGCTGCTATATTCATTGCTGAAGTTACTTTTCATGTGAACATTTTAATTATTTATTTGCATGACCATTGAGGTTTTCTTTGTCAAAATTCAGGATAAATATTGAAAGAATCAAAAATATATTATATGACAGGATTTGTGTCTGCATGTGCAATATTCATTTTAATAAATTATTGAAGAAAAATAAGCAGCAGTTATCCTTTTTCAGATGCTGAATACAATAATCAGAAGTTTAGTTTTCTTCATGATTGCAGTGAAAGTGCCATAATGATGACATAGTGTGGGTGTTTGGGGGCATATCTTTGTATTCAGCAGGTGGCAGCCATCTTCTGATGCATGATGCATTCATAGTTCTTTGAAAGGAGGCAGAACAAAGAGGCAGTGTGATGATGGATTCTACTACAAAAAGTGTCTGCATCTGTCATTTGTACATATTATATTAGTTATTATAGATTCAAAATTGTCCTTATTTGTAGACTGGATATGAACTGCTGCTGCATCCATTTTCAGAGAAACAAAATAGTTCATGTAGCAGAATGGGCAGCATGATTAGCATCATAGATGGCTTGGCTATATTCTTCATGTGCAAATGCCCTGCTATTATTTTGTAATATAACCCTGCATTCATTTGCATGCTGTTTGTATGTGCATCATTCACAATGGAACAATCATAATAATTAATTGAGTGCTGCGCTGACCATCAATACATGCTGTTTATTGTTATTTACTCATTGTGATTTCGAAGGTGATGCATCATTGCATAAAAACCCACGTTTTCTCAAACCATGACCATGACGAGTTTCCTATTGTATTAATCAAGTGTTGCCCTAATTACGGTACCTGATGCATACTGTGCTGTACAGTACATCATAATTGTCTTGTTGCGACTGACACTGGCAGCGACACCTAGGAACGCATCATCGGAACGGCACAAGCAGTCGTGAGGTAGATATCGCCTACCTCACGTCTAAACGCCGAAGAAGCTCCTTCAGCAACACTGTACTGTACTGTACTGTATGCGTCTTAGTAGCAATAGAGAATAACGTGGGAGTGAACAAAGATAACGCGTGGAAGCAAGGATAAAGAAAGGGGAGGCGGACCGGAGAAGGAAAGAGAGAGCGAGAGAGAAGGAAACGGAGGCGTCACTGTGACGTCACTTGTGCGCGGGAGGGCGGGGCATGCGCCGAAGCTCAGGGATTCGAGTGTGAATCCCTCCCATGCACTCCCTCGCCGCCCACGCGTCGCTTCGACGTCAGTCTGTCTCCAGCTGCGATCGCGTGGACTTGCGAAGAAATCCTTTTTTTTTCTATGTGTGCGTCTTGGCGGCGATGATCAATAATGATGTCCGTTAACGTCGCGCATCTTGTCTCTGTATATGCAGTGATGCATCCGAGATCTTTAGGGTTATGAGTGTCTATATAGTACGTGTAAAAGGCAGCATCCGCACAGACTGCCGATGGTACAGTATCTTGGTTATACAGTACAGTACTTGCCGGAAGAATTTTTCCATCTCTCTCGTCATCTCGAAGACGTGGCGGTGATCTCATATGTGAATGAGTTCTTCATTTCCTATTCTTTTGTGCGTGTATGTATATACTGTTTTGTGCATTCTTTTCGCAGTGATGCGCGATGTCAAACTTGCTGGTGTCTTATTATTGTTATCACGATCCATTTCTTGACTATTCTTCGTGCTTGCTTCTTTTATGCTTAGTATGCGACTATGCTGGCCTCATTATACTGTAGTTTATAACCGAACTCTCAAATTTTCCGCACTATATATTTCATATGGATTAAGAAAATGTGAAAGTAGAGATGTTTGCAATATGGAACTCAACTTGATCCCAAGTGAAACCTTAAACTTGTATAAACTCAGACCAATAAATTATGCTGTGATTATTCCGCTCACATTTTCGACTTTTGGGTTCTGATTTTGACTTGACAAATTTGTACAGCAGCAATAGAAATTGCAATATAATGCGTCATGTTGATGTGAAACCTGATGAAATATACTGTATATGTGATGTACAGCATGTGAGCCATATGGAAGTGAATTCCTGCAATGATGATGAATATAAATATGTAAATCATATTTGTCTCACTCTACCTGTCCAGTATAATTGAAATTCACTCTAATAACCATCAAAAAGTTGCTGAACTATGAATGTGTTGTATGTCAGAGTTGCTGAGGTTGGTCACATACAGCAATGACATCAAATGATTGTGTATATGTCACACTTTTGGTTGATGTTCTTGTATAGGATGGTGCTTCAGATAACAGTACATATAGTGATAAAAAGTCTTCTTTTCCCCATGTAGTTTGGTTTCTTTTGGGAAGTCGCATTCCAGAAACCCAGAAATGATTTGAGAGTGAAAAAAAAGTGCTTGTGTGGAAGCCACAATTGTGTTCCCCTCATTTTTTTTTTATTGGGTGTCTCTAATTTCTCTGACTGCTGCTGCTGTGGATGAGTAAAGACAGCATAAGAAATATTTGTATTGAGGCAGTCATGATGATTCAGGATGACTGTAGTTTTGGTGAGTGGTTACCATTGGTGAGATTTGTGTTGGTTGGTGCTGGGTCATCACTTGAAATTTGACACACAGATAATCTGGGCATGGATTCCCTGGTGGCAGATGTGGACCAGGACATGAAAGCACTCATCAGTGCAGCCTCACCAACATCCTCCTCCACTGCTGGGGAAGAGAGCAAGACCAACCTCATAGTCAACTACTTGCCACAAAACATGAACCAGGAGACCATCAGGGCCCTGTTTTCACAGATTGGGGAAGTTGAGAGCTGCAAACTCATCAGGGACAGAACTCCTGGATCTGAGTCTCATGGTATATCCTGTATTGCAATAAAAAATAAATAGCAGTTATACCTATAATATATAAGAGAGAGAGACATACACAAAAACATATACAGTCAATATAATATTCATTATATGAGCATGGTGTGTAACCTTTATTTGGTTGTTTTCCAGGCCAGAGTTTGGGATATGGCTTTGTGAATTTCCACAGAGCAGAGGATGCAGAGAAGGCCATTTCACAGTTGAATGGAGTCAGAATCCAAAACAAGATTATCAAGGTTAGTACTGTATATAAGTACAGTATATGTGATATATGTTTTGGATTCAATTCAGCTCCCTCTCTCATCATAGCCAAAAAATAAAATGTTTTCAAAATGATGGTGTGTTAACTTGTGGTTGCTCATGCCATATGTTGGCAGATATATATATATACAAGAGAGCTGATGTGGAGATTATCACAGAGCTGATTAGAAGAAAGCACCAGCAACTGAAAATCTTGCTCAGCTCAAAATTCTGTTGTTTTCTGTTTTTTAAATGAATAATGTATTAGTTAAAATGCATTTGACAACCAAATGTATACCATTTTTTCAAGATGAAAAACAACTGTATTACAGACTTGCTTGGTGTCTTTCTTTTACAATGTTTGGTTTCCCTTATTGGCACAGTTGATAACTTCCTCAAGTTTTTGCTGGAAATTTCTGTTCATGTTGGGTAGACCTTTTTGTACAAGCCACTTTTTCCTGCCTATATAAAATGTTTTTTCTTTTGTAAATGAGGGCCTTCAATCAACCTCCACTGAATACTGTATACAGCAGTTAGACCACAAGATGCAGGTGTAATTGGTGCATCAGCGAGAGTGTCCCAAAGTTGAAATGTCCCTAAAGTCAGTCTCATCTCCCCTTAGACTTTCCTTATACTGTATAATTTTTAATTGATTTTTCATGGAAGAAATATTCATCAGAATTCCATGAAAAAAATTGTCTGCCAATTGAAACTGATTCAATCAATATCTTTCAAATTAACAAGGACATTTTGAGCGTTGAATACTGCATGTACCTCTGTATAGTACATTGAAATGTTGGCATTCTCTGCAAAAATAAAAATTCAAGTAAAAAATGGAGAAGGAAGTTCCTTCTATGCTAGAGGTGATTTTAAAAAAATTAGGTAAATGGTTGGTAAAATGATTATAGAAATGTCATAGAATGTTTCTTACATAGATCTTAGGGTTATTGGAAACATCTGGTTCTTGTAATTCAGCTTGAAACGTATTTGCAATTTTAGCACACAGTGCCTGAATGTTGAATCAGTGTTTGCATGTTGGGCCTTCTTTGATGCATTTTTTTATTGGAAAATAAGTGTCCATATGTTGAATTTTCTACATGTACAAGGGTTGGTTTGTAAATATAAAGATGATAAACTGCCACTTATTGCCATCATCAGAGGCATTCAGGTGCAATTTTTTTCTTTTTGCTCTTCAATTATTCTTCATTGGTGCCTAATGAATTTTTCATGGTTTACTCAGCTGTACAGAAGGAAACAAGAAAATGATCTGGATCACATCAGTGAATCCCCTCCACTGAAGGGAAGTTTAATTGATCAAGAGGGGCTGAATGCACACTTTGCATGCTCTGTGACTTTGGGGGGATTACATGGTAAACTTCACTTCAGTGGAGGGCATTCACTGGGATCCAGTTCTTTGTATTGTTTCCTTTCTGCAGCTGAATAGTTCATGAACAATTTATCAGACATCAATGAAGAATTGAAGAGCAAAAAAAAAAAAAGAAAAAATTAATCCTCCTGCTCCTCCAATATGACAGCAAATGGCCATTTATCATCTTTTCCAAACCAGCAATCCTTGTATTTGCATCAGTTGAATGAAGTCAGACCTTATGGTACATAACTCAGTCTATTACTTCATATGTTTCTTGGGTTATCTGACCCTGAGACTAAAGAAGCCCAAGAAATGGGGGTTGTTTATGCCTTAATTCCATTGACAGGAGAATAAAAAAAAAGAACTTCACTAATATACTGTTCTGTGATGGATGATGACAGAGGTATAATAGCATAAGAATATAGAGATTCCATGAGAATTATGAATTCCACCATGTTGCTGAAATTCCTGGGCTTTCCTCTCCCTCCCCCCTCCCCCACCAATTAGCCATATTTGATGGAATATGCACACAAATGAGCCTTGTTCAGCAGTTGGTTATGTGGTTGGCAAATACACTGCAGTATACCCATATAGAGGCTGTGTTTTTGTGTATGTGTGTGTGTGTGTGTGTTTTAGCATTGAACCAGCAGCCAGCAGCTTGCAAGGCAAAGGAATTATTGATCCAGCATGAGGGCAGACGCACCATGCATGCAGTCTGCTGCTGCTGCTGCAGACTGTTTTCTTCTTCTTTTCCCCCCACTTTTTTATTCCTGTATATATATATATATGTATATATACACTGTACAGTATGATGGAAGCTTTCTGCAGCAGCAACAAAACAGCAAAAGCCATTTGTTCCAGATGCTGGTTTTTTTGTGTGTGTCATTATTGAAGCTGCCCATGCATATTTTTAATTGGGGGGTATAACATCCTATACTGATGATGATGAGGTATAGATACATTTTGAGATCCAAGGCATGCAGACATGATGAAAGTTCAAGAGTTTTTTCAGCACACATACCATCTGAATTAGTATTTGTTTTTGTTCATCAAAATGTTTTGTTTCAGCCTATTCTAAGGCTTTGCAGTACTGTATTTGTAAAACAAATCTACCCTTGATTTGAAATAAAATTTTAATAGTACAAACCACAGCTAGGTGCTTTTTTGAATGAAGAAGCACAGTTAAGTTAGTACAAAAATTAAATTCTTGTCCATCAGATATAATTTTTTTGTTCAGCCTTGAAACACAGTTTTCAATTCTAGGAGTGTTTTAGGGACAGTATTTGTAAATAAAATTGATACTTGTACAATCTGAAGATATTTTTATAATGAGGATGATGCACTACTACAGTATATGCAGTACAGTGTGTAACTGTTATTTTGCCAGGTGTCATATGCAAGGCCAAGCAGTGAGACAATCAAAGGAGCCAATTTGTATGTGAGTGGGATGCCAAAGACTTGGACACAGGCTGAGTTGGAGTCTTTGTTTGCACCCTATGGCAAAATCATCACATCCAGGATCCTGTGTGACAACCTCACTGGGCTCTCCAAGGGAGTTGGCTTCATCAGGTAAATACTATAGTCATTATATTTATATATGTCACTTTTAAGCTTATATTTATACACTTGTCTCATCTGTGTTGATAATAAGAAGTTCAACCTTCATGTGTCCTTATATGAGTTGTGCATGCTTATCAAGACATGATTATATTTTTATACTAATGTAACAACTCAAGAGTTCAGGAAAAAAAAACGCATTGGAAGTCAGCTTCAATGATGTTCTGTTTTGGAAGAATTTCTTGCATTTGCCTCTCACCCACAGCAGTCAATTTAACTGAAGTTTGTCAAGCAAAAACATTGCAGAATTACAATCCAACTTCAATCTATATAGAAATAAAATAACAACATAGATGTAGATAATTTCATTGAACATAATTTATTCTTCCTTGGCAAAGGATTCTGAGAAAAGATGATGAAAATTGTGAATTGACACCTCACCACACTGCCCCTCCTGGAAAAAGTTTGCATCTCTGATGACATGATCCAAAAAATTAAAAAATGTCTACCAATATGAAGATAATAATACAGCAGTAGTGTATCTAAAAAAATTCAATTTTGAACTCGCAAATAACCAATTTTCAGCATTGTATAAATTGAGAAGGAAAATTATTGGGCCATAACAGGAAATTGACAAGTTTTTCCTTGTGTTGTGTCTTTAACAAAATTATCTTGAAAATATGAAAAATCCTGAGAAATATTTTAAAAATGATTTCTTATGATTTTCACAGATAATAGTGGCATAATTATAACAATTCTTGTATCCTTCAAAACCATTTTATTGTAAAAGCAAGCAATAATATCAGCCATTTATTTAGTTTTAATTTCAAGTTGTTTGAGTTGCAATATTCTTAGGGTTGATGAAGAGCTATTATATTGTACTTTTTACTATATCAGGAAAAAGTGTCATATACCTAGCTGAAATAACTTGTGAGTCAAAATAATTAAATCTGTTTGATTATTGGCAGTACACAAATAATGTACCAGAATAATGAAGATGATGTAGATGAGTTTATTGTGAAAAAAAAAAATGATGCAGGTTTGACCAGAGGACAGAGGCAGAGAGAGCCATCAACAAGTTGCATGGGACTGTGCCAGCAAGTTTCTCAGAGCCCATCACTGTCAAGTTTGCCAACAATCCCAGCAACAACCCAAAGGCAGGGTTGCCATTGGCAGCATACCTCAGTGGTCCCCAGTTGCGCAGGTTCACTGGTGCTGGTCTAGGAGGTGCCACTGGTCCTGCTGGTGGTGGTGGTGGTGGTGGTGGAGCACATTGCCACCCAGCTGCTGCTGCAGGGCCACCTGGGGCAAGACTCAGGTACATGCCTTTCTCCAATGCCAGGTGAGCATCATTCCTTCATGCAGTCATTATTTCTCTGTGAACCCATATATGCACTATTTGGAGGCCAATAATAATACATCAGAACAGTTGCATATATTGGCCCATGTATTGATGCTGAAAAAAATATTAGTTCTCCTCATATATGTTGAGCATTAATTAACAGAATGACCCAAGAAAAGAAATGATGATATACTGTATAAAGCACTGCAAAACAAAAACAAAACAATAAAACGGTAGCAGTCAGCCGGTAAAGAACAAAGTACAGTATGTATATTCAAGGGAACATCTTGAATATATCATTGTTTTTTTCCCAGAACAACATACTGTATTGTGTAATTTGATGGCAAAGAGATGACATAATCCACAAGGAATATACTACATAAGAGGATATAAAAAAGTTTGTGCACAAATCCAAATCCAAATACAGGTATGAAATATTCAAGGATAAAGAATGAATAAACAAAGTAGTGATCCCTCAAAGGTGAAGGTTGTGTTATGAAGACTATATATTTATCAAATCAAAGCAGAGAGGAGAAAACTTTCACTGGGGTTTCTGTTCCATTCTCTCCATACAATAACAACATTAATTTAAAAAGCTAGTTTTATTAATTTTACTCAGTACAGTATAGCGTGAAAAATTCACCTGATTTAGAGTTTAAAAAATTCCATCATAATTATTACTTGTTATGAAAAACAGTGGAATTATTCATGATGGGGTTCAGAATTAACTTTCATTGTTATGATTATTTTTTATGATTTAGTCAGCTTCTGAGCATTATACTTTTCAAATTTTAAAAGTTGAATAATCATATGATGATGATGATGATGGTTCTGTTGTGCTTTTGCTTTGACTGATGCTGATGGACAGCAGCAATGGGGTGGGGAATGAGCATCAGCTGTGTCATCCTGCAGCAGCCAGTCAGCAGCAGCAGCAGCAGCATCATCATCATCAGCACCATCATCACTTGTTGGGCAATGGTGGTGGTGCACCATCCTCCTCTGCTGGGATGGCAACCCCTGGATGGGTCATCTTTGTGTACAACCTGGCCCCAGAGACAGAGGAAAATGTGCTGTGGCAACTCTTTGGTCCCTTTGGGGCAGTGCAGACTGTGAAGGTTGTGAGGGACTTGCAGACCACCAAGTGCAAGGGCTTTGGCTTTGTCACCATGACCAACTATGAGGAGGCCATGATGGCCATCCAAGCACTCAATGGCTACACTCTGGGCAACAGGGTGCTGCAGGTGTCCTTCAAGACCAACAAACCCAAACCTCCTTCTGCTGCTGCTGCAGCTGCTGGGCCATGATGAGTTATTTTTCTTATTGTTGTCCAATTTATTTTTCTTGTATGTGTGTGTGTGTGTGACAATAGGAAGGTTTTTTTTGGGGGGGGGGGGGGGGGTTTGCTTTTCTTTTTGCTCTCTCATTTCCTTAATATTACACATTTTTGCAGTGCCTTTTTTTAAAAATTCTGTTTGCCAAAATGAGAAAATCATTTTCTAATGTATGATTGAAAGAGGGTGACATTTTCCAGAGCAGGAAGTTTAGAAATTTTGAGGAAATCATAAATGGGAAAATTCATTGATACATGTCAGACTTTTTGATGGTGGTGATGCCAGAATGAAATCAGTCTTCATCATCAGTGTTTGAAATGAAAAATATTATTTTTTGGTCCTTTTCCACCAGAATAAAATTATCACCTCTGATGATATTTTCCAATTGCAGTTATATACAGAACCTTCATTTTTAAAAATGTTGAATGTGCATTTGAATGACATTTTACTGGGATAGGTCTGTTTATGCTTCGTCTGTTTTAAAGTTTAAAAGTACTCAATAAGGAAAACGACTATCGTATACCCTTAGAATTAAAACCTCAGAATACTGTACATAGTAGTAGTAATAAGAGAATACTAAAAAGGGTAAAAACTCATATTCCTTTTACATGTTTGGATTGGAGAGGAGAGTGAGTTCACTTTTATGGTTTGAATAATGCTCTGCAGCTCATGTAGTGGATCTTTATTTGACAAATGGAAAAGCTTTCAGCAAAATTTGAAGTTGTTCAAATTAACTTGTTAATGAACTGCATGCTTTTACAATATACATAAGTGAACTCATTCTGTTGATTTTTTCTTTTCTTTGGAGATTCACTGATCAATTGGGAATTTTTTCAATTTGCCATATTATTTTCTTGGTTCTTCATGAATTTTTGACAACTTTGTGTCAATTGTCATTCTGGTAATTTTCACCTATATAATTGCTGCTTGTGCAATATTTTTTTGTTGTAATGCAAATGTTGAGTCTTTCCAAGAATTTTACTCACAATCAGCAAACAAGTTCTTCCTGTGGATTATTGATTGGGATTGAGATTTTAAGCTTCTGTGCTTGTGTATTTCCTTTATTATTGTAGGGGTGCAGGGGGTTTCAAAAGATGCATTTTTTAAAAGTGTGATTTGCTGAGTTTACTCAACAGAGGGCAGCATTGGGAGTGACCAAGTTTCAAAGTGTGATTTAACTTATATTCTCACCAGTTTGTTGTGGATTTTATGACTTATTGATGACTTGAGTTTTGAAAACGTTTAACACAAAGGGCATTTTCATGCATTATTGTTCATTTGGCTTGCTCGTGATTTTGAGCCTCTTTTTTTTGTGTCAAATCATTCAAAGTTTCATTGTTTGGTGCTTTTTCGGGAGACAAGTTTTTTTTTCTCCTCAAAAATTGTTTCTTGTCATGAGGAGTTTGTTTATGGATCTCAGTGTTGGATCTCAAAGGAAATACAGGAAAGCATACGTTTTTTGGACGCCAAAAGCTTCTTTTGTCATATTTGAGTCACCACATTTGTGATTGAAAAAATGTTTGCAAAAATTGAGAAGGGATAAATAAGAGTTGTTTGATTTACTGTATTTGAAATATTGGGCACACAACTTTTGACTGATGTTCAAACTGCAATTGTTGAGAAGCGCTATCAGGAATAATGAAGATTTAAATTTTGCCAGAAATAAAGTTTTAGTCATTTTGCAAAAAAGACTGCAATGCAAACAGCACAACATCACTTTGAAATATTCCCTTGTAATTAATATTTTTTTTAATGCTTGGCTGCACTTGATGCCCAAGTCTAATTTACAGTCTGTTAATTGCTATACCCAGAAAACCTTTCTAAATACATGATTCCCATTTCCTTTGTTCATATATACTGGTGCAACTAAGTATGTCAACACTGATCTGAATTGGTTGCTACAGCATAATAAGTCCCTTGACTTCGCTGGCCAGAATCTATAAATACAAGTGTTCCACAAGTATGAACAGCCAGGGCTTTTACTGTATCCATTAGACAGCATATTGCTGCAAAACCTTGTTGTTGCTCTGCTCTGCAAAATATTAGTTATACCTGTACAGTATGTATACAAATTAATAAAGAACACTCATCCAAATCTTTTCCCATATCAGAGTATTCTTTTGTCCAAATACTCTTTAAAAGCAGCAGAAAATGATTTGAATCTCCAATAAGACACAAGTCTTCTAAGTTATTGGTTTGAAGATTTGTCTGAGACAAAGCCAAATTGGCCATCTATAGCAATTTGAAGAGCAAAGACCTGATTATTGTTCATGCGTATATAAAAGACAACAAAGTTGAATTCAATTGGCTTTTGATTCTCTTTTTTTTTGCAATGGAATTCAACGTTAATTAAAATTTGAAATAAAATTAGTAAATATACTACTGCAGTTTTCAAGACAATATATGTCAGGAAAAGGGGGAGGGGGACCAGTCAAACTTTCAACCAGTCCTTGCCTCCCCAGAAAAATGATCCTTGAGAATAAAGGAACCTGCTCTTTATATGGCAGCAATTTTGTGCAAAGCAAAGCCCTTTGACTCCCTGTTTTTCATATATAAACACCAGAGACCTGGAAACTCTGATTTATAGCTTCCTTTTGGGGAAAATGCCATTTCCTCAGCAAAGGAAAAGTAATTTTCCTTTGACTTTGACAATTCACAAAGTTTTTGAAAGTTGTCAAGACTCAAAGTTGTATAAATTGGAATATATACATATTCTTCTTGGGTGAAAACCCCGGTCGCAACCCGGCAAACCCAGTGTACATTTTCTTTTCATTTGTGCATAAAAATATTCTTCCCTGTCATTTATTCACCACAATGTTTTCACCATAAAATTTGTTCAAGAACCTATCCCCATGTAAGATGCGCACCCTTGTTTTTTTTGTTGCTGAAAATCAAAAAAGTGAAATTTTTAAATGTCAAAATTCATTTTTCCTCAACAATATTTTGTGTTTTGGTCTATTTCCATGTACAGAAGCAGTTGATGTCCTGGGTCCTTAGACTCAAGACAAAGAAATTAGGTTCAGTGAAATAATGACACTGGGCAATCAGCGGTTTGCGGCCTGAGGCAGAATCCTCAACTTTGATGATATATTTCCAAATGATAAATGTTGAACACAGAATACAAGCTTTCTCAGAGTGATGTTTGCGTGCACACTTCAGGAACAGCAATGATGGTCATGATGAGGTTTGAGGTCCAGGTTCAGGTCCATATTCTAATGGAAATGAACCTGAAAAGGCCAGTTTCTTGGAGCAGTGTCTTGTCTATCATGAGAATCCTTTTGGTGAGGATCACTCATGATGTTTCATAATAATTACAGAATTATTCCATGAAGGTTTCATAACTTCATAGAATATTCTGACTTACATAATTCTGTGTTCTTGATAATTCCAGTTGCTTCTAAGCAATGTGGCGCAACTGTGAGCAACATACAGTGGCCCCCCCGCCTAACAAACCTCCCGTGTAAGGGATTTTTGCCAAACAGACCAGCTCTGCAAGGAGTTTTTCCTCCTGCCCAACAGACAAAATCCGCCAAACAGACTTCTTTTGGTTTAAAATTAGTGTTGAAAATTGAAATTTTTAATTTTTTATGTAATTCAATTCGTGTAAAGGACTTTTTGTCTAACAGACTTGTCCCTTGCACAAATCAAGTCTGTTAGATGGGGGTTGACTGTATAGTTGTTTTGCGGTGCGATCTCATTTGCTCTGGGCAACATCTAGTCAACCCTCAACAGTTGAAGTGCATTTTTTATTGTAGGAAAGCTTCCTCAATTATTAGAAGCATATCACCTTCTTCCTTATTTACTTCTTTTTGCATTTCCAATAAAAAGGGATGAAACAAATTCAGCCATTATATTCCCCATGCAGGGAGAGAGACTATGGCACCACACATTTCCTCTTCAAATTTTATGTTTTTACTTGGATATGTGAGGGGCACTGGGCTTGGGAATTTTTCCCTAAAATTTATCCCCCAGTAACATGTGCACCCTTTTTTTCTGCCTCAATTTCTAAAAAAAAAGGAAGGTGCGTGTGGTATTCATGTAAATATGGGTATATATATAGGATAAGATTTTCAGGATAAAACATGGAGAAATTCTGTTGATGCAGACCAAGTCATGAATGTCTCCCCATATAAAGAGGGAGTGAGACACCTTATTCCATTTTGTAATCAGAAAAAAGAGAGAGACTGCAGTCTGCTTGGAGAAAAAAAATGTGCTTCAGTCTATACATCATCCCAGTATATATATATATACTGGGATGTACAGTATTGGTCCTATATTAGATAATCTTTTTGTCACCTCCAGCATGTATCTGGAGGAAATTTTCCATGATTCAATTTCCCCCTCTTTATATATATTTCAATATTTCCACCTCTGTATTTCTTTTTCATTCAATATATAGCAGCAGGGATGAAGGAAAGTAGGAAAGAATAATCAAATCTCTTCAGTCAATGGGAATAATCCATCAAAAGAACCTGAAGTTTCTCTATAATACAGCATTGGTGTTTCTCTATATACAGTATATATGAGAAAATGTGATAAAGAACCTGAACTTTATTTGTTTTAAAGTTGTGATATCATGTGTTGCTTTAATCCAAAATGAGTGGATGATGAGTGAAAATTGTCAAAAAATATCTCTATAGCAAGAAAATTAGAAAAGTTGTAATTACTCTGTGTATATACAGTGAGACCCCCACATGCGGACGCCTCGACCTTTGGACAATTTGACATAGGGAAACTTATTTTCCCAGAATAAATCAATAAATAAGGCCCAACATGAGGACACTGACTCAACATAAGGAAATTTTGTGATAAAATTGCAAATACATTTCACGCAAAATTACCAGAACCAGATATTTCCAAGCCTAAAATTGATGCAAGAAAAGTTCTTGGGCATTTCTCTCACCAAATTACCATCCATATTTAGCTAATTTAAAAAATTACCTCCAGCATAGAGGGATTGACTTCTACATTTTTTTCCACTTGAATGTTATTTTTGTAGCTGCCAAAATTTCAGTATACAGTACAGAGATACACTATTCAATGATCCAAATGTTGTAATTGAGTTGAAAATGTATTCACTAATTCAAATTCAAGTGGCAAAACATTTTTTTTTCAGGGAATTCTGAAGAATATTTCTTCCATAAAGCACCAATTAAAAATTATACAATGTAAGTCTATGGGAGAACAAGACTCGACTTGGGGACATTTTGACTTGGGGACACTCTTGATGCACCAATTACGTCCGCATCTCGGGGTCTCACTGTATATACAGCAATAAGTGGCTGAAATAATTAAATACATTTTTTTATGCTGATGTAAATTGATCAACAAATGGGAAAAAAAACATGGAAAAAAGACAAATTGCTTTCCTTTTGTGTGTATATGTCTCTTTACTTTTATTCCTTATTATTGTCTCCCCCCCTGCTGCTGATGGAATCCTCCAACTGAACATGATTTGAGGGGGATTTCACTTGGCTGAATTTTCCTGTTTCTTCTTTCTTTTTTCTTTATTTCTCCGCACGATTTTCTCCTTGCTTGTATACAGTACTCACTTATTGAGGGATGTGGCAAAACATTTCGTCATTTTTTCCCCAGTTCAGCCGCGAGGAGATTCGCTGAGAAACTCGGTTGTGGTGAAATTTAAAAAGAAAAAAAAACGTCGAGTCGAGTGTATTTTTCAAATTTTTATTTCCATATATTATTACGTAGGATTTTTTTTTTTACAAGAAAAATGAGTTTCGGAAAAGAAAAGTGGCGAATGTCGAGACAATTTCGAGTGTGTGAATTAATGCAGGAATTTAAAATGGCGTCGAAAAATACAGCTGATGAATTTTGTTGCAATAACTGAAAATAATTTCAAATTTTCAAATAAAATATCAATCTGTGGAACAAAAGATTTTTTTTCCATTCGAAAATGGAAACTTTTGGAGGAAAATCTCAGTTTTTTCCTGTTTTCTGAGTGGATGAAATGCTGGGAATAATAATAAGGTCTTTAAAAAGGGTGGGGCTTGTTTAATCTTCATAATGAATAATATGTAATTTTTGAAAGGCCCCATTATTATGTGTTATTGCAACAAGATTTCCCCCAAAATATGAGAAAATGCCATTTATTTTTCCTGTACTTATCAACATTTCACATCTTCATCATATGTTTATTATGTACAATTTCAGAAAAGGATTTATTATTTTTTTGCTGTGTATATAGAAACTTTTCCTTATTCAACAAGTGGTTTTTCATCATCAGAAAAAAACTATTGCAGTGGAAGAAGCAGAAGCAATCATCTCTTCAGTGTCTATATAAAAAATAAAAGAGAAGAATGTTTTGTTCTCCTGGGCTTTTCCAATTCTTGGTGACCCACTTTTTATTATTGTTGGTGGAGCTGATGAGCAGTGCTTCATCTGATGCTTCTGAGTTTTCATTATTGTCAAATCAGTCAGATTTGAGTCAGTACTTGTGCTTTCTACATCATGTTGATCTGAATGATGGCGAAATGTGTCAGCAACTCAGAGCAGAGCAACAAAGTACTGGTAATACTCAGCACAAGAAGGTTTTCTTCAGAGGAATGTGAGTCCAACAGCAGTTTTCCATAATCTGGTACATTTTATCTTTTTTTTTTAAATTATTTATTAGACTGTTGTCCAAATGTTTTAAAATGAAAATACAAGCTTTTACAAAACAAAATACATAGATAATATATATTTACAGTACTGCAAAACACAAAGATGCAGACATAATTGGTGCATCAAGAGTGTCCTTAAGTTTAATTGTCAATCAGTCTTAGTTTTCCCATAGACTTATACATTATATAACTTTTAATTGGTGGTTCATAGAAGAAATATTCTTCAGAATTCCATGAAAAAGAAATTGTTTGCCGCTACTTGAATTTTATTCAGTGAATATCTTTTCAACCCAATAAGAAAATTTGGAGCATTGAATATTATACCACTGTATGCAGTTCATTGAAATGTTGGCATCTGTAAAAATATAACATCCAATCACAAAAAGAGAAGGAAGTCCCTCATCTAAGCGCTACAAGTAATTTTTTTTCAATTAGTTAAATGCATGGGAAAGTGATGGGAAAAGTGCCAAAGAATTTTTCTTACATAGATAGAAGGGTTGGAAGTATCTGTTTCTTGCAATTAAGCCTAAGAAAAGTCCATTTTAATAAAAAAAAATATGGCAATTTTATCATGCAATGTCCTCATGTCAAGGTCATTATTGTCCCTATGTTGGGCCTTTTTCATGATTTTTTTATTGAAAAATAAATGTCCCTATATCAAATTGTCTGCATGTGGAGGTCTATCTGAATTTCAGATAAACAACTATTATTAAAAATACTGAGTTTTGAAAGGAAGTCTTGCTAAATGCTTACAAGGCTTCCTGAGAAATAACTGCAATAAGGCTTGGATTAATTCTGTGGGCATTGCTCCAGCCAGGGCCAGATTAAGGTGGGTGCTATTGATGCTGCATCATTATAGGCCCACAGGAAAAATAGGCCCCTGGAGAATTTGAAAAAAAAAAATTCCCCAATTCGGGAAATCAAAAATTTTTTTAATTATGAAAATCTGGCAAAAACAGGAAAGAGGCAAAAGTTTTCATGATGAAAAAAAATCAGGCACCGATGAATCAATTCCAGCACACTGCACATGTAAAAACTTTTGAAGAGGAAACCAGATGTAGGACATGAAAATCAGTTGAGAGCGCACAATCATTTCTGCATTGAAAAAGGAAATCAAAGCCAATATGGCCAGAAACAGGAAGATGCAGTGACAAGGAATCATAGCCAGGAGAAAATTCAATCAAAGATTTCAATTCCAGCCATGCCAAACTGCCTGACAGGATAACATTTTCACTGCTGTTCCCAGCACTCAAAAAGCCTTTGGTGGCCTCAACATTTGTCTGAAGTGATTTCTTGCTGGTGCTTAAAAAAGTGTGCTTTTTTATTTCTGAAACATCATCAGTAATTTATTAACACTTGTGATCTGAAAAAATAATTTTTTTAAACCTAGCATTCCCTGCTGTGACTCATCCTTAGACAAATCCCCCCTCCCTTTATTTGGCATTATTGTTGCCCTGGGTTCTGTAAATTGAGGTATCCCTGTTTTGCAGTGGAGATGCTTTTTTGAACACCCCGCCCCTAAAAAAAAACGTTTCCACTTTGCATCCTGGGAAAAAAGCAGATCCCCCACCCTCTTGCAATATTTTTTAACTTGAAAATTTGGAATTAACCATGAGATTTCGATGTTTATGAAGATCTCTTGATTTTTTTGTGGAGCCTCTCACTGCATTCTAATGTGAACACAAAGTTTGTTTCAATGATGTCACTGAGAAACTTCAGAAGATTTCTGAATCTTTCTCAATATTTTTGGCAGGATCAGAAAAAATATTGAACTTTTTCTTCACTTCAGTGTTCATCCAGAAAAGCAATTTTTATTTATTTCAATAAGTGCTTATCAGGCACAACATTAAAAAAATATCACAAGTTATCAGTCCATGGGTTAAAATTCTGTGAATTTTTGAATAAATGGAATAAGTGGATGACATTTTGACATGCAATCCAAGTTGAAGTTGAAATTGGGATGAGAATTTACATTTCACACAGCAGACACATACAGTACTTCATCATTATGAATCTAATTGAACATGTACATATTTTGTGCCATGAGTGGAACAACTATACAGTGGCCCCCCACCTAACAGACCTCCCATGTAAGGGATTTTTGTCAAACAGACCAGCTCTGCAAGCAGTTTTTCCTCCCACACAACAGACAAAATCCACCAAACAGACTTCTTTTGGTTTAAAATTAGTGTTGAAAATTGAAATTTTTACTTTTTTATGTAATTGAATTTGTGTAAAGGACTTTTTGTCTAACAGACTCGTCCCTTGCACAAATCAAGTCCGTTAGACAGGGGGTTGACTGTATTGTTGTGTCCACTTAACCAAGCACTTCAAATTAAATCTCAATTTTACTGTACTTAGTTTTACCTGTTGGAGAATATATGGAGTATCATGTTGTAGTCTTCTGATTGTTTTTTAAACATATTTCAAACAGAAATTCATTGGAATAGGGGCTATATATAACTTCAGAGTGCATCTAAAACAGATAATTCAAGACATAACATGATTACTATGAGTAAAGTAATTTGATGAATTTAACAGAAAGCTTTTAAAAGAAATAGGTATTGTCTTTCATTACACCTACCTTTGTACTAGTACAAATTATGTACTCCTTCTGAATCAACCTTTTTTGCTCACACCTGCCTGCTTTCAAATAGAGAAACATATCTTCTAGTTCTAGGATACTGTTTACTTGAATGAAAGAAAGGCACACACAGGGCCGGATTAAGGTGGGTGCTATTGATGCTGCAGCATTAGGCCCACAGGAAAAATAGGCCCCTGGAGAATTTGAAAAAATTTCTCAATTTGGGAAATCCAAATTTTTTTCAATTATGAAACTCTGGCAAAAACAGGAAAGAGGCAAAAGTTTTCATGATGAAAAAAATCAGGCACCAAGAAATCAATTTCAGCACCTTGCACATATAAAAACCATTGAAGAGGAAACCAGATGCAGGAGATGAAAATCAGTTGAGAGCCCACAATCATTTCTGCATAGAAAAAGGAAATCATGGCCAATATGNTTTTTTTTTCAAAAAGTTGAAGAATTTATTTTATTCAGCAGGGGCAGGAATTGACATGCATATTACTGTACTATATAATACATGTACAGAAAAGTGGTACTGCTGCTGAACATTTCTCATCTCTTTTTTCCCATTTTATTTGCAGAAAAATTTGTCATCGCAATATTGTGTTGAAAGGATTTTTTACAAAAGTATAAGCAAAATGAGTTCTTGTTGTTATTGCTGCTGCTGGGCATCATCATCATCAGCATTGAGTGCATTATTGCTATGGATGGTGATTATGATTATTGGTGGTGCTGCTGATGGAATCAATGTTGTTGGTGATGATGATGAAGGAAGGGGTTTAAGTTCCGAAATGGAGCAATACCTTCTCTGTCCTCACTTATTGTCTGTCAAGTATGGCAACTCTTCTGGAAAAGACCAGCCTGAAGATGTCCTTTACATCAAACATTTTGCATATCTTTCGTGCAAACACTGCAGTTGAAATTTTCCATTTAAGTTTCATTTGCACAGCATCAGTGACTGAAAAAAAATTAAAATCAAGAGTTATTTTAGAGTTTGGGGTTTTTGGTTTTAGGTGATTAACAAAAAAAATAATGTTCAGTCCAAATTTTTAAACTGACCTGCGGCAGAGTGAAGGTGCTTTATTCATCATTTTGGAGGAACAATAAGAAGAAAATG
This sequence comes from Notodromas monacha, assembly GCA_905338405.1. Lineage (NCBI taxonomy): Eukaryota > Metazoa > Arthropoda > Ostracoda > Podocopida > Cyprididae > Notodromas > Notodromas monacha. The sequence continues at coordinate 41,205 of CAJPEX010002159.1, forward strand.
ATTTGATTCATTCATTCATTCCTACAGGACCATTATTATTATACTGTACTAATGTAAATACTGTACTGTATTCACAAAATTGAGTTAGTTTCAATTATGCTTGTAAAGTAAATTAATTACCATTAAATCAAAGTATTTTGGATGTACTGTATCAGCATATGCATGTGAATAATTGCTGTAAGCTAATTCATAGGTTATACTGTACTGACATACTGCTTTATAAAATAAGGCAAATGCATCCAAAATAGCTTCAACCATCAATTGATTAATTCAGCCTTTACTCACCAGATGGCTCCTCAGGGTACACAGCACTGAAGCCTCAAACAGTGACAATAACATCCATCAGTACTTGTTAGCTGGGTCAAAGCACTGCCAAGCCAGGATTCAACACCACAAAAAGGTGAAAGAGGCCACTGCAAAAAGATTTGGCTCAGTCAAAGATTGGATGACCAACAGCAGGATGATTGTCTTGTTTCCTGAGAAAAATTTCCAAGGAACAGGACTGGAATTGAGACTGGAAAAGAACAATTCCTTCAGTGCGGAAATGGTTGCCAGAAAGGGTGACTTTTACCCAAAGTCTTCCATCATCATCAACTCCAACTGGAACATTGAGTACAGTTTCCATTTTTTTATGCAGTTAGAATTAGAAATGCAATTCATCATTGTACAAAAAAGCTCCAGCAGGGATTTGGAGAAAAATAATTATCATGAAGAAAGTTTAACAATATTCATTTACTATTGTTTCTTTATACTGTATAGTGGAATTCAAAGATTAATTTCAACACTTCTGATCCTTATTGCAATAAGATTTGACTCCAGTTTGAAAACTTTCATCCAGTTATTTTTTTTGTATCTCATCTTCTGCAAGTGCTCCTAAATAATGAAAAATAATTTTTTGTATGCTTGGCAAACCTCATTCACAAATAATACAATACTGAACATGTACATGAATCAAATAAGGAAGACTCTGCTGGAGTCAGATATTGTCAACATAATTGGCCACAGCAGGAACTGCAAGATTGCAAATGAGAACAGCCGCAGAATTTCCCTGTTACAAGCAGAGCAGTGGGAACTAAATGAAGAATAACTTTCATGAGTTAAACAATGAAAAAATAAATGAATATCGATGATGGGAGGAGTTTCAACCAATATTTAAAATAAAATGTTCAATTTCTTCTTTGATTGAAGGAATGTGGATGGTGACATGTTTTGCCTGTTGGGAGAAGGGGAATTATCACTACTACCAGACTGGGCATCCGAAGAATACAAACCTGGCCCAAATGTCAGCTTTCCCGCCATTTTCCCAGGCTGTTACAGAAGGCCACTTGCTGTCAACATGGAACCAGAAGAGGAACCCTGGAGGGGAGTTCATTTCTGTCATGTGCTTCAACTCACTTGATGCCAGTTTGTTCCTCAACCAAAAACGAACAAAAACAATGATCCAAATAAACACATCATTCCTTGCTTCAAATTCTTTGCAAGACTATCATATTTACTCAAGTACCACACACACATTTTCTCCACCTCAAAATTGAAAAGAAAAAAGGGGATGCGCATCAAAGGCAGGTACACATTCCTAAAATTGCATGTGCATGATAATTGATTCTCATGAGAAATTTTGAACCAATTTCATCAGGAAAACTTTCATTTGTGAGAACAATACTCAACTTATAAAGACAACATGACACTCTTGATGCACCAATTACTTATATGCATCTCTTATTGGGGTCTCACTGCATATAAGCAGAGATGCTAGCATGATGTCAGCTTAAATCCAGCCTCCTTGAGTCTAAAATCTCCACAATTCCAATTTCAAAGTTGAACATTTGATAATATTCCTCTCAAAAAGTCAATGAAACTTTTAACCAGCTCTCACCTATTGGATTGTGTGCATGGTCAAATTTTCTTGGTAAATTTCCTGAGGACCTACAGTATTTGCCATTTAATCATGTAGGACTCAATTTTTAGAATACAGTACTGTATTTAAATTAGTACAGTATAATAATAGTGGCCCTGTAGGAATGAATGAATGAATCAAATCATTTTCTTCTTATTGTTCCTCCAAAATGATGAATAAAGCATCTTCACTCTGCTGCAGATCAGTTTTAAAAATTTGGACTGAACACTATTTTCTTTGTTAATCACCTAAAACCAAAATCCCCAAACTCTAAAATAACTCTTGAATTTAATTTTTTTTCAGTCACTGATGCTGTGCAAATGAAACTTAAATGGAAAATTTCAACTGCAGTGTTTGCACGAAAGATATGCAAAATGTTTGATGTAAAGGACATCTTCAGGCTGGTCTTTTCCA
>CAJPEX010002160.1:0-43514 GCA_905338405.1 Notodromas monacha
AGAGTTGTCTCGATATGACCTGAAATTTCTGGCTTGATTCGTGCCGCAGAAAGCATCATATATGCACTGTAGCCCTTTTGGGCCTGTGGACCGGCAAAATTCAAAAAATAAATTTCTGTGGACTGGCAAGGTTCCCTAAAATTTTGCAGACTGAAACGCTTTGCTTGGAAGAATTTCTGACAGGCATTTGCTGAGTTCCTGCTTTTATGTAAAAATTGAGTCAACAACCAATGAGGCAGCTATATTTGACTCATAAAGGTTTGAGAGAAAAATACTGTGAGTTAGGGAACTTTTTAATGTATGTTTCTACAGGAATTCAGCCAGGGACTTGAAAGCAGGTAATTTGGAAACTTTTAAACTTATGAATTTTCAACTGTACAAAATTGAATGCTATGATTTGTGTGACACAACTGACCTAAAGATTTTGCTTGCAAATTTTTCAAATAGTTATTGCTACCAGAAGCACAGACAAGAACCCAATCGTAGCGGATCTTGTACAATTCTCAAAATTTTAATGAGATTTTCTGCAATAGCTTTATTTTAAAATATTGTATGATTTCCTCAAGCCAAATTTATGTCACGAGCAGTGATGCTACGTCATAACATTTTCAAATTTTCCATTTTGAAATCGTTGTGAAAGTTTCAAAATCTGGAAAATTTCTTTACATTTTCAGAAGAGCCATGACATGAAGGTTGACTTTGTGATGCAATTTAGCAGACCGTGAAATTATTTGTGAATTTTTCCAATCATGCACTTTATTTGAATATTCAATGGTATGATTAATATTGAAGTCAAGAGAGATCGAAAACTCCGCAAGGTTTTCATGTTTCTTCGACGCCCGAAATACCTCGAAACAATCCGCGAGTCTAATTTTGAAGATTTTCCCAATTTTGCGAAGTGGAATCACGATTATTTTTATTGGGATTTATATTTGAAGTATTTCGAGGTATACATCTAGAAACGAAGAACTCTTCCCGCTTCAACAGGAATGCAATTTTGGTCGGTAAGTCGCAATTAGGCTCAATATTATTTGAAAACCAAATTAACATCATATATATTCCGATTATTGAAGGGTGAAGAAAATTTTTTTCTTTACAATAGTACCTTAAAACTTGTATAGCCCTTTATTTTTGAAAGAGTAACTTCGAAAAACATTTTTAATGATAGGGAATTGAGCATTGCTGAGAATTTACCGAATCCACGAAGATAATTAACGTATTAAAACGCTGAATATTGTACTATATGGATACGTTTTATCTGTATAAATTTGTGAAAATGGAATTCACTCAAATCAGTCGCTTCTTCTGCTGCAAGTAAAAAAAAAAAAAAAAAACAGATTGCCTGAAGTTTTCTTACCTTTTTTTCAAAAGACTATAGTGGTACAGTATCTGGTTTTCAGAGACATCCTCAGAAATTCAGAATTCCTGACGACAGTCTCTCACTGTTTTCCATATAGCAGCCCAAGAAAAGATGAATTCTTCCCATTTTGATGATGGCCGAGCAGGAAATCATCCGACATTTGATTCGAATAAATAACTTCCCAGGCTCTCGTCAACGACAACAGAATTCCGAAAAGAGACGGAAATCTGTCGGGGTTTTGTTTTTCCAAAGGGGGGACTCATTCTCGGCCCAGAGCCCGACTCACTGTCATCAAGGTAATTACCTTTCGTCCTCTCCCCCCACTCCTTTCTCCAGTAATGCCGATGATCCTTCACCTGCTGGGTGTCACGAAAGAAATGAAATGAGAAGGAAATTTCTCCGGCAATTGGGGATGATTCCGTTTAATTGCTGCCTCTCCCGCTGCGTCTCCTCCGGTGTTTAAAAATTGCTCGCTGCTATTATGCATATTTCCAGGACTGTCGTCTTAACACATTCTCTATTTTTACCCTGTGCCGACTCAGAGTTTCTTTAGAGTACAAAGAACGGTTAATTTGAGATTTTGCCCAATTTTGATCATGGGAGATGCGCAAAGGTGGACAAAACTTTTTCTTATAATTTATGATTCTGTCTCAACCTCTTTGGATAGGTTGAAAAATGTCCATTCAACTTGGAAAAGAATGCAAAGAATTGAAAGTGAACATCACATTTGTGTGCAGCTGGCAAAATTCAGTATCAAATTAATTAATCCTGTGAATACTTGTGTGACTTGAGAGGATTTTTGGGTGGGAGAATTCTTAGGATTATTTCCATCCTGTACCCTTGCACTGCAATTTTTAACCCCATTCCAATTAAATACTAATTGATATGGGTTTTTTTAATTGAGACACAGACACTCAATACAAATAAGCCTCTCTAGTGGAGACCAGGAATTTATTAGAGGAAATGCCAATTCAAATTCTTGAGTATCCAGAAAGATATCTGCTGCACAGTATTCAGTTTTCAGCAAAGTTTTGAATGCGTGATTCATGAGGCTGTACTACTGCTAAAGTCATTTGAAAAAAATTTTAATGCCACTGTTTGACGATTGACAACAGAAAGAAATGGTTTTTTCAATGAATTCAGAAGACTCCGTTTATTCATTCCTTTTTAGTCACAAACAAAGCAAAGTGCAATCGTTTCATCTCAACTTGAATATTTTTAGCTCTCTTGAAAGAGAGAGAGAGAGCTAATTTTATTTCGAAAACTGTTCTCGTGTGCATTTTGTCAAAACGATCCTGAGACAATAAAAAAAATGTATTGCAGTCCCATACCAATTTAGAATATCAAGTGCGTGGTAATTCCCAGCCCTCGTTTCTCAGTTGAGAGGAAGTTGGGCGTGTTTTCATCCCAAGATATCGTCGTGACTTCTTCATTATTCTTTATTCCTCCAGCCGAAACAACACCCAATATTTCATGCGATTTCCCTTCAAGGGATGATCCCAGATTATCCTCCAAAGTCATTTGTCTCGAGGGTAGCAACGGGAAAAAAAAAAGTATTTTATTTTTCCTTGCGGTGACCTGTTTAGGATTCAAATTTCCTTCTTAATTTTTTTTATCCTGGCACGATTTGACCACAAGGAGGGGTCAAAAAAAAAAGTTGCAGAAAAAGTCATTCAACTCGTTTGTTGTGAAATCGTGGTCACATTCGACTCAAATGTGAGGGAAGAAGAAAAAACACTTTCGCCTGCATCTCTTGACTCAGTTGTTGGAAAACTGAAAGTGAGAGAGGCGTATATATTTAGTCATAACCCAAGGATTATCCTGGCACTGATCACCGCCACAAGCCGAGCGGTATTCAAAGTGGGATTGGATTTCATGTTTTTTTTTGCAATTTCGCTTTCTTTCGACCAGCTCGGTGAAGCAAGACAAAATGCGAAGCTGATGAGGAGAGACTGGGATTCCACTTTTGCTTTCATCCGGTTAGGGGAAATGAGGAAATTGGGCTGGACGTCAATTTCTCTTCAATAATTTACCGATACAAGTGCGGAAGCGTATAATGGGATTAAAATTATAATGAGGCCCCGAGATGCGGACGTGATTGCTGCTTGGAACTTTTTCCTATATATGTTGGAAAGTCTGCATGTGTTGGATCACATTTTTTTGTCAAGACTTTGATGGGAGCTTATGTAATTGTTCTCCTATCAATGAAATACTAGGAAAAAGGACCCCAAAATATTGAATAAAATAATTTTTCCCAATTCAAGATGCAGAAAATAACTTCGCAGAAGAAAACCATACAGAATCTAATCTTTTGGCGTATGAATTAACCCAAAAAGCCAAAAACAAATACAATTCTAGCTGCAATGTGCACAGATGAGGGGGGAATCTACTCAAAAATAAGCACAAAATAAGTGTCTTGATTCTTGAATGATGAGTTATAGTGACTTTGTAATATAATTTATTTTCAATCTTAGTAAATATAAAAAGAACTCTGTTTGTTCAAGAAATTTTGAAGGTGCCCATGTCTTGAGACATTTTCTGGATGTTGGGACACATTTTTGAGTTATCAAGTGATCCCTAAGTAGAATTGTCTTTATGTTTTGGGGTGTTCGCATGCAAGGGGGATCACTGTACATTGCAAAATAATAGGCCCCTATGGTATGTTTTTCATACAGAATGAAGTTTGCTGATGAAACAGAAAATCTATCAAGCCTTTCACAATGTGAAACAGATTGTTTCATTTTGCGAACAGCTTTTGAAACAGAATGTTTTGAGATGCGGAAACTGCAAATGAATACACACTTTCATTCTCCTCTATAGTCTATAACTCCATACTGTATATGCGAAGTTCCCCTCGAAAGCACTACAATTACCAAAAATTTCCACTTTGAAAAGTACTTTCTGCATTTCTTCCTCAGATGTTTTCTTTCATCAGTCGAAAAAAGACGCCTGAAATGTTTTTTTTTATTGGAGGATTTCCTAAAATGGTTTCACGAAGTGTGCAAAAAATTCCCTGAATTATGTACTGTATTAACCTATCGTTGCGACGAAAAATTAACAGTGAAATCTGTCTTCAATTTTCGTTCGTGCTGAAAGAACCTCACTGGGAATTATTGGACTACCAGATGTCACTCCAGGAAAACTCGTGAAGACGTTTGGGGATACTAGCTTAAATTGCGAGTTCTATGATTTTAGTGCAGATCATTCTGAAACTGTATACTTGGCGGAATGGTGTTTTACCAATTGACGGAATCTTAATCAATCGAGAGATAAATGGCAAGCTAAATTGGCGGGGAAGAAAACAGCTGGCATTTGCTTTAAAACCCGTGCAAGCATTAATTTGAGGATAAAAGGAAAGTTTGCAACTTCTTTCGTCTGCTGTGCATATCTTTTTCATTGCAAACCGTGAACGGAAAAGACTCCTAAGACTCTCAACACGGTAGCCCTGAAGGCGTGAGTGAGCGAAAAAAGTTGGTATTTTTTGCACCATTTTCATCCGATGAATATCTCGATCGTGACTCGCCGCAAACCACGAGATCAGAAAAACTGATAGCACACATCGCTCTCCCTCCAACACTTTTCCATCCCAGACGTGATTTCAGCGCGAAAAAAAGCATAAACAGCAAGTTTTGGCATGAAGTTTTTGCGTCTGATTCCTCCCTTGTGGAACATGTGCAAAATCTTGTTTTGATTTGGCAGCTATTCAATGCCATTCGTCGAGTGAAGTCATTACATCCAATGAAGCTTGCCTGGGTTCAAGGACATGTACGTTTTCTGTTTTAGCCTCAATCAGCTTTCAAAGAAAATTCAAAATGCAGTGAGACCCCGAGATGCGGACATAATTGGTGCATCAAGAGTGTCCCCAAGGTGAAATGTCCCTGAGTTGAGTCTGGTTTTACCATAGACTTACATTATATAATTTTTATTTGGTGTTTTGTGGAAGAAATATTCTTCAGAATTCCCTGAAAAAATATTGTTTGCCACTTGAATTTGAACTAGTGAATACATTTTCAACTCAATAAGAACATTTCGAGCATTATAGTGCATCTCTGTACTGTACACTGAAATTTTGGCATCTACAAAAATAACATTTGTGAAAAAAAGTAGAAGTCCCTCTATGCTGGGAGTAATTTTTTAAATTAGCTGATTGGATGGTAATTTGGTGAGGGAAATGCCCAAGAACGTTTCTTACATCAATTTTAAGGTTGGAAATACAGTATCTGTTTCTTGTAATTTGGCCTGAAATGTATTTGCAATTTTATCACAAAATTGCCCTATGCTGAGTCAGTGTCCTCATGTTGGGTCTTATTTATTGATTTTTTCTGGGAAAATAAGTGTCCCCATGTCAAATTGTCTGCGGGTTGAGGTGTCTGCATGTGGGGGTCTCACTTTATATGAGGCCAACATCCATAAATGGATGTTCTTTGGTTTATGTGATGAACATGTCTTATGGTCTTCCTTCTATAACACAATAAAGTTGAAAAAATTGGTATTTGTTGTAATGAGATTTTGCTATAGTTTGCTATGTGAGAATAGGTTGATCAGGTTATTTTGTGTAGAAACAAATAGAATAATCAGCAGGAAATTAAAAACTTTTTTAAAGTGGGCATCACTGGCAAAGAATTTAATATGGTACCACGCGGTTCCAAAATTATTCAACTTTGAGAATGGCCCTCCTGTGGAATTCAGCAATAGAGTGGCTGCCCCTTCATGTTTGCTCACCAGAGCCACTTTTTCATCCCGGCAAAAGGGAAGATGATTTTTCCGCGATCGAAAGCCGTCATCATGATGATGTGTGTATGTTTCGTAAAATGTTTATTCTCACTGTTCTTTTTTGTTTTCTTCTTTCTTTCGCACATATATTCTCTCACTCATTAGCTCGTATTTCACTTATTCGACCCGAAGAGATTACTGGTCCTTTTTTCTTCTCCTCTACCTTTCTGCTCGTCATTGTGTTTCCAGCGTGGCCCACTTACCCAGTTCTTCCCCACGGTTTGGTTTGAGTTTTGTGTGTTTGACATCCGGGTGTTTCAAGGCATTGACTACATTTTTCAGTGACAAAAAAGTGAGTTGATAATCTAAATTAATTTTTCAGATTTTTTTGAACTTGTAATGTACACGAGTACGCGAGTTTATCCCACTAAAAGAGTTAATTGCTGAACAAAAAGATCTTTTCCCGCTGTTTGCATAGCATTTCAAATGATCAAATTAGATATTTTCGATACTCAAGCCAAAAAAGTAGCCCTTGTTTAATAAACGGGATAAAAATTCCAAAATAGAAAGACGTGATCAAAAAAAAAAAAAGCAGGGGATGCATTCATGTGTATTTTTCGAATTCCACTCAGCAATCCTGCGTATACATTTTTATGCTATATTCGGTGTGCATTTTTGACAATTTGCAAAGTGGAATTTTTTTATTGTGCTTCTAGAACAGTTGAATCTTGCATAGCATGTTTAATTTGGATAATTATGTATTTTTATCTTTATACTGTATATAATTTTTACTTGTTATAAGATATGGAATGGCTTTTTTCCTCGTCGAAGATATTCTTGTAAAAAACATCTTCAGATTTAATAAGCTTCCACGTTTGAAAAAGTTGACATTAATCTTGAAGGAATGCGTAGGAAATGTGAAAAAAACCGTGTCAACCTTCAGGAGGCATCAAATAAATGAGGATATTTAAGCGAAACCTAAACTGCGAAATTATGTAAACGTTTTCATGTTTTTTTCAAAGACATAGATTTAACGTTACATGTGAAATAGAGGGATTATTTCAAAAATGGGAGGATTCCTCTCAATTTTGCTGAGGTTTTTTCACCCGAAGATGACTTAATAACCGTTTCCTCTAATAAACAAGGAAAATAGCCTTATTTTACACAGGGAGGACAAAAAAAAACCAATTTGTGACTTAAGATAGCTCAGTGGCAAATTGAGCTGTGGTGATGACAAAAATATCGAATGAAAGCTTGTTCAATTGCCTTTCCAATGGTATAAACTTGTATGGTTCGAAGTTCCACATAATGATGAAAAAGCCATTTGAATGAAAACTTTGAGAAAAAAGAAGTTGTCAGGCAACTTTTTCCACTCAGCTGCTGTTCTGAAGAGCTGCTTGCACCAATAAAGGAAATGCATGATGCAAAAATGTAACCAACAAACTTCATGCTGTCTTGGAGAGCCTGCAGCACGTGTTCCCAAAACTCAGACAGAGGGGTCCAAAATGGGGAAGGCAATTGACAAGATGGGATGCTGCTGGGCTCCTGTCCTGCCTGCTGGGTGTTGCTGGGTGCTGGCCTCTTCCTGCTCCCATCTGTGACCCACCCCATGCACATTTTTTTTTCTGATGGATGACTGGATTGCAGAAACTGATCTTAAGTGAAAATGATTTTAAAGTTAACTAATTTGGGGAGAAACTGCAATTTTTAATTAAATTTGAGTTTCAGTTTACCTCAAGCTGATTTTGAGTAAAGCTCAACTTGAATTAACAAATCGGTCCAGTCAATCAGTTGAATTTAAAAAAAATTGAACTTCTGATCAGTTTCTGCAATGCAGTAATCCAGAAAAATTATTTTGCATGCACTGTGTCACTTGGAGCCACTAGGCCAGCGCCCAGCAGCACATGTGCACAGGGGGAGACCCACAGCATCCCATATTGCCAATTTACTTCCCCGTTTTCAACCCCTCTGTCTGAATTTTGGAAACATGTGCAGACTCTCCAAGACATCATGAAGTTTGCTGGTTACATTATTGCATCATGCGTTTCCTTTATTGATGTGAACAGCTCTTCAGAACAGGAGCTGAGTGGAAAAAGTTGCCCCTACAATTTGTTTTTTTTTCAGTTTTCATTCAAATGGTTTTTATTACCATTCTGTGGAACTTGGGACCATACAAGTTTATACCATTTGAAAGAGATTGGAACACGTTTTTATTTCGTGTTTTTTCATTGACACAGCTTAATTTGTCCCGCTAAGCTATTTCAAGTAAAATTTTAATTTCCTTTTTTGGCACACCCTGTACATGAATTTGGTCACTAAAGGCGTTATAGTATCTTGAAGTTTTCAAATCGATCTTTTTTCACGCCTGGTTGAGCAATTCAGTTTCGAATTCCGTATGGGTCTCGGACAGATCCGGCATTAATTACTGTTCTAGAGGTGATTGATGCATTCCTATTCCTATAGATCAAAGCTTGCTTTCTTGGAAACTTTCTTTGATCCACATCTTATCTGAATAATTCGGAATCAAAAAGGAAAGGGAAAATTATACTTCTCCGGGGATTTGTATGTTTGAAATACGGTTCTTCAACTAGTTTAGTGCAAGTTTTCTTGCGTAAAATCATTGTTGATACAACTAACAGCAGTAATATGTAGAAAATATCTTTTGTGCTTTTTCCCCATTATAGTATGTGTAACTGTTTTTTTAGAACGTACATTTTTCAGAGGTTGATTTTTTTATTGGGCCAGAAGTTCAGTCAAAATCTCATCAATTCTGATTTATCGGTACTATCCAAGAGAACTCCGCATTGAAAGTACGGTATTGTTAATCATTCATGGAATTGATGTAAGTCAAGCATTTTGGTCAATAACTGAAGTAATTTTTATCAAGCCCAAGTTACGTTGAATTTGAAAAACGAGCTTCTTTCGAAGTTCCGCGACTTCTTCTACTGACATCTGTTGTCGAAGATTGAAACCACTCACATATCAACGTTGACGCAAAACTCACAGTGTCAGCTTAAAAAACTGGCGGCTATGTGAAAATAGTCTTTCCATATACGGATCAAACTAAGGTATAATTTATTAGAAATAATGCGGTATTTTTGAAAAAAATGACTGTAAAAATGTTGCCATTTACAGTTCTTTTAATTTCCCAACTACTGTTGACAAAGGAGGAAAAGCAGCGGAGTTTGTTTGAAAATTTCAGCGTCGCCGTATTCATTCATGCAACGTGAAAATGTCAGGAATTAAATTTTTTCCATCACAGCAAAATCACAGAAAACCTGTCAATTCAACTAGCAGAATTCCCAATCTTGATGATCCTTCGGTCGGCATTCCACAGGACAAGGGATCTTCATCGGTCCATGTCCATTAGCCCCAACAAAATTGTTCCTCACTGTCAAGTTCCGCTGTGACGGCCACGGGTCTGAATCACCAAACGTTTTGCAGAAATAGCTGTCATGAATCTTGCAAAAACTTTCTAGAATAAAAATAGTAGAAATAAGATACTGTACTAAAGTCACCTGAATTACCCAAGGCTGTTCGAAAACTCACTGGCCAGTTCAGGAGTCTTGCAAACAGCTGGATATACGACGGATCCAATGATGACTTGGTCCAGTCCTTTCATGCTTCTAATCACTGGATTTGCTCCAATTTGCTTCAGCATCTTTGATTCTATCTCTTCCCAGTTGACATTTTTGGCCAATTGGGACAGCTTACTTGTACCCCACATGCCACCTGTGTACCAAAAAAAAAAACCTGAATTTTTTGCTCTTATGGTTCAAATCATTTGAGATGACTCCACCGAGGATTGTAGCACCGTGATTGGGATTATCCCGCATTGAATGCAAAATTTTTCCAGAACTCAGCCAATCGTTGACAGCGTCCAATTCTCTTTGAGTGATGTCAGAGTCCAAGTCACGACTGAGGAATATGTCAGTTCTTGGATCTGCCATGGGAAGGAATCTCCAGATCATTGGGTGAACACCTGGAAAAGAAGCATGTCCATAATTCTTTCGAAAGTTCATTTGGATTTGAAATATTTTGTGAATAGAAGGTTTACACTGGGAGAATTCAAGAGAAAAAATACAGCTTTATCGGGGTTTTCTATACAGAGTAACCGTCTTTTCTAAAAATAAATGATGCATCTTTGGAATTGAATCAACTCAGTAAACCTGTACGATGGCACTTGCAGTTTTTTCATGGATTTCATTTTCTTCCACTGGCCGGATTTGGTTGAGTTTTTCCCCTTGCCAAAAACTTTTTTTTCACCCGAGACTTGAAATATTCACGTGTTATGTCTTATCATCAGCAAGAGTTATTTGTTATTTTCATAATAATACTCAAAATATCTGAAGCATAAGATCCCAATGATACTTTCTTCAAAATATAATGTTCATCAACATTACAAAATAGGTATTCATCCTCAACTTTTAGAAACTCTAATGTGAGTCACACCTTTTCCAAGTCTTTTCCAGGATATGAACGTGATGAACCTGAAAATTGTTTTAATGTGCAGTATTACATTGTTTCTAGCTTGAATCTGTTCCTGATACAATTACTGTAAAGGGGTAATATAATACTTCACATGATTAAATTCTTCACTTGACATTTTCCTTGCTTATAAAATTTTTAAAGCCAATCTATTATTTACACTTTTGTCAGAAAGATGATAGATGTCAGTATATTTTCCTGCTTTTATTCACTCAATTTGCAAAATCAGCTCACGTTGTGGAATGTAATCAAAACATGTTTCATTTCATTTAAAGAAAACAAAGTAACTTACTTGGAGAAGCGTATGAATCAAGTGGCGCTTGAAGGCTTTTGACGTAGCAAAAATCTATATTGGCAAATTCGCAGCTCGCTTTGCACATGACGGATCGGAAGTTGGGGTCAGTTGCTTCAAAATCATGGTAAACACGGATCACCCAACCCTCGGCAGCGGGGTAAAATTTCTCGCACATTTTCGCCACTGTAGGCAATCGCTGAAGTTTGAGAAAACTCATCAGTTACAGAGGCGAATTGTCAACAGGAAAGCTTGGTTTCCCATCAATAACTTACCTGTAAATATGATGGATTGTCGTATGCACTAAAAGAAATAACTTTTTGGTGGAATCCTCTCAGAGAACTGCTTTGTGATGGACACCGGTCAAGAACCTTGTCATAAGGTTCTTTGTTGCTGATTTCCTTGTCTTGGATAATTATTTCACGTGTACATCCACATTCCTGAATAGAAATTTCTTGTTCGTTGGCAGATCTCCTGAAGTAGAATTTTTTCATTGCACATAAAGCATTATATTCCTGAATGTATTTGGAAGAAACACTCAACCAATGTAATCTTGAATTCTTAATAGCTATATAGGAATGTGAGAACTCTACATTAAATCTAACTAAAAACCATTTGCCTGAAACATGTTTCAATCCTCGGATATTCTCAGAGTGAAAGCGGGACAGACTCCATTCAGAAACCATTGAATTGCACTTTCAAATAAAACCTAGTTTTTACTAATTTGAAATAAAAATATGTTTTCTATAAAACGTTCACAATAGTTTGTTTCATGGAAGAGTTGAAAAATAGAAATGTTAAGAAAAGAGTGATTGTGTCAAGCTACTTGCATTCGGGGAATATTTAGAAATAAAGTAATTCACATTTCAATACGAAATATCAGGCTCTGCATTTTACTCTTGAAAGAAAGTTATTAGGAAATGTTTGCCTTCATTCACGCCATCCAGGCCTTTAAAACGAGTTTGAAATCAGAGAAATACAGGTGGTACCTCACAATTTGACCATCCCTCACTTTGGAAATCAAACTTGCTGGGACATAGAATTGCAATTCTAATTTTTGCCCCACAATTCAACATGCAGAGAGATTCAAAATGTCAAATTTTATGTAAAAAAAAAATACCACATGTGACATTGTCTCGTAATTTGACGACTTTTCAATTTGACCCTTACCTGGGAACAGATTAAGGTTGAATTGTAGGGTACTACATACCAGTTGTAGTCCTTCAAGAAAATTCAAGTATAGCATTCAGATGCAAAACAATTTTGAGAATAAGCCTCAAACACCGTATACTAGCTAATATTCTAGTCCACAGAATATAACTTAAACGTCCGCAGTGGGAGGAATGACCAGTAGGATCCTACAGGGGTCTGGGGGGGGGGGGGAAATAATAAGGACGTTGTGTAACTTGTGTCTGTGGCCTTTTGCACCTTGAATTAATTTGCCTACTTGAAAATGCATCAATTAACATTAAGTTGTCAGGATGGCAGAGCGGTCTAAGGTGCTGCCTTCAGGTCACAGTCTGGTTCTACAGGCATGGGTTTGAATCCCACTTCTGCAATCGTTTTTTCATTTTTTTTTGTCTGCACTGCGGACGCTCTACTACTTGATAAAAGGCAGTAAATTAAAAGAGCTGATCATGCACATACGTTTCATTGGGACTCATTATTGCCTCTTTCTTCCTTGTTCCAGGCAATAATAGAAAATACACCTGCGAAAAATTACTGATCAGTGAACGAATCTTGCTCGAAAAATTCAACAACGAGCTCACTGAAATTGAGTGACATCTTGTGCGGTTCTCGTTTCAGTTTTGGGTTAATAAACGATTAAAGAACTTGACCCTCTTCGCCTTTGACAGTTCTTAGGTAGGACGCTTTGCGTAAAGATGCGAAAGGTCCTAGAAAAAAATGCCAATAATAATCACAGCATCCAAGGACACGAAAGAGACAATAAAAGCTGTTGAAGAAAAAGTTGTTGATCGAGAATATTTCCTGACCCACCCGTTTTTTATATAGTTTCTTCTTCTCAATGTCCACACGACTGGGCCGACGACGTGTTCCTTTACACTCTTTCCAGGCCAGGTCATGTCAGTTTTTTTGTTGTTTTCGTTTAATGACCTGGAATGACGCGTCCACAAGTTCCCGAATAATGATTGCGTGTGTTTTATGCATCCAACTTGCTTCACTGTGCATGACCCCTATGCGTGCAAACGGCTTTTTCTGGGATCGATGAATGGTATTTCCTTTTTTTTTTTCTTTGGACGAGAGTTTTTTTCATTCGTTGCTATACGTTCTGAAATTTGGCCCTGAATAATAAGGGTCGATTCACAGGTTCACGGCATGAAAAAGGACTCGAGTTTCGGGGTATTCAACATTATACCTGAGCATTTTCCTCTGCTGCTTAGCGACAGCATAACAATCGTTGGTTGGTCGAACAGAGAGTGATTGAAGACACCTGGAAGACATCCATGTGCAGGTCATACCATGTCTAGGTCATACTTGACTTATGACATGCACACAAAAGAGGAGGCACGCAGCTCACAGATTTTTGGTGTACCCTATAACTTCTCCTTCATAATTCCCGAAATTGACATGGCAATATTTACAAGGGCTACTGTATGTGATGGATTATTAACCCTTGTGCAGCAAAGTTGGGATATTTTTTTCAAAATTTTGTGCTCAGTAACCCTGAAAATTTTGGAAATCCAAGGCCCAAGTTTGAAAAAAAATCCACTGATTTCTTTAATCCTGCAGAACATTTTGAATGGAAAAATCCTTGAAATAATTGGTATTTTTCCAGCATTCCTAGCATAAAATTAGCACTGGAGATAACTCAAAATAGTGGAAAATTTGCCTCCAAGATTTTTCCTGAATTCAACCTTCCTGTGGGGTCGCAACACGTGGCATGACCCAATCGCAGTATCTGTGCTTGAGGCACGCAAACGTCACCAGGCAGAGGAAGGTACACGCAGTAGCGGAATCCTGTTGCACACCCAGTTTGCCGCATTGTGGTAAACGGGGTGGCAAGATATCAATCAAGGAAGGAAACCAATGGCTCTGGAGCCCACCCTCTCATCAAAGCGTTGCCCTACAATGGGTGTGGAACTTAGCAATTCAGAACACACATACTGTACAACACACAAACATAACACATAGAGACTCCAACCGACTCGACACGGACTAACGGACACACCCAACAACTCATTTTCTCGATCACCCTGAGGACATTCCTCCTAGGTCGGCTTAAAGGCTAAGTACTCTGTCATTCTTTATTTCCAAATTCCTTTGTTGTATCTGGCCCAACAAAATTGGTGGCCAGTGGGTTTGCCTTGAAAAGGCAGAGACCGTAGGCATTCCCCTTTGCAAAGTCCCTCCTTATTGCCTGTTTGTGGTTGGATTTTGCGGAAACCCTTTTTGAATTTAAGCAAAACCCTTTTTGAATTTAAGCAAAACCCTTCCTGGTGCAACGCGCATCAGTTAAGGGATTTGGGTACTCACCTACCTTGAATTGCAGCTCACTGCTCATTGTCAGACACTTTGCCACACACACTGCTAATCTCCAGTAGGCTGCACCCATGGCAATAACTGCAGTGGCCAAGCCCAAGGCGGCAGCAGCCCAGACTGTTGTCACGGCTACAGCCACTGCTGCCATTCTTGTGCCACCACCCCAGAACAGGGGTTGGCACAATGGCAACAGCAACACTCTGTGCAAACTAGACCACCTGGGGCAGTCCCAATCCCACAGCCCCCATGCAAGTGGCAGCGGTGCAGGCACTTGTCCAACAGGCTGCATAGCTGCTACCTGCAGCAATCCTGGTTGGACCAGTGTGGGTCTCAGCACCATAAGGCTGCACCTGCCATGCTGGCAGCGCCTGCAGTGCCTGCGGCAGCAGTCCCCATTGAATCATGCCCTCCATCATTGGGGGCATTGAATAGGGAAATCCCATTACCATATTGGAGGTGGTTCAACTCACCTTTAGGGGGAGGTGGCAAACTCACCCAAACATATGACCATGGCTGTTGTGGTGCCACACCATGAGCCCTGGAGAGAGGCCAATCCCCAAGCCCTTCCATGGTTGGAATCCTTTGCACCTGTCCTTGCAGACTGGCGCATCCTGACTGACACCACCCTCTTCTTCAACATTGTTCTGTGGGGAGGCAATCTGGTGCGGTAGTACCAGCATGTTGCACCACCTATCTGGACTGCAGGGTTCCAAGGAATTCTAACTCATCTGGGACTTGTGGCCAGTAGGACTTTGGCAATAACTGGATGCATTGCAGCAGTTGCAGGTACCCATTCCTGCACCAAGGGTATGCATGGCGCTGGAGGACCCCAATCTGGTCTCTGATGGGGAGCTCAATAACTGGATGCTTTACTACACATACCAGGACCAGATCAATATCCTGGGGGATCTGCGCAAGGAGCAGTGCTCCTGTGATGAACAGTTTCAGGCATATATCTCAAACAACTTGTCATCAGCCCAGGGGGTTGCATTGTGGCACCCCTCCTCAAAACCTTGCTGTATCCGGCCCAGTGCAAGCCAAACCTGAACACTGGTGCCCAGCGCAGTCAATTGGTGGTGAAGCTTCTCAAGGCAGGCAGCCTGCTGGCCCAAGCCTATGCAGACTTATTTGACAACTGGATTGATGAGGGTATGATGACCCCTACCACCCTGGAGGAGATGAACCAGCAGGACATTGCCTGTACAAATTTTATCTACACAAAAAGAAATGTACAGTCTTAGAAAGATGTCTTGATAATTAATCTCCAATTTAATGGGTTTTTTGGGTTAAGAAGTGTTTTGCAGTATGTAGAACAAATGATATACAAAGCAATTGGCCAGTGCGCAACCAGCTGAAAGATTTTTTGCGCAAGCTTTGTTTCATGTCAACAATTTCAAGAATTTTGTACAACACCTTCTTCACAATATCTCTCAAAAATAGGGTTTCACAAATATCAGAACACTCAAAAAACGTCAGTTTGGGTCAAAGTTGAGCATTCAAGTAAGTAAAATCCTCTCTCCTCTCTCCTTTTATATTTGTCCTTTTCCCTTAAGAGAATTGCTGTTGCGTATATACATGGTTTCACCAGAAATGGCTGTTATGTCGTATATTTTGAGCTCTTATATAAAGGAGAATTTGAGTGTAACAAATTCAGCTTCTCCTGTCAAATCTTTTTGACAGAAACCAAAAAGTTCAGTGACCCTCATGTTTTCAACACGTGATTTTTTTTTATTGTGCCCTTTGAGGAACTGGAGGAGAAGGAAATTAGGACCATATGGGGGTTGTAAAATCTCAGAGCTTCTGCCCGTTTGATGGGCTATTTGTCTTTCCCTAGTGTAGGGTTTTGCTGATCTGGTCTTCTTTTCATGTTCTGTGCCATTTTGTGTGACAGCTTTTATTGTCCCTATTTAGTTTGGTGCACTGATTTACATCGGCACGTTCTACTCCAGTTTTGTAGTCAAAAAACATGGGGGGTATTTTTTGTGGAAAATCCCCACATTGCCAACACAGAGGTGCCACATCATGGGATTGTGTGCACATGTAGCCCATCCACACTGCTTCTGGTGGTCATGGCCGGCAATAATGCTGCTGACCCTGGCAGTCTCTTGTGTAACCAGTTGTTCAGCCAAGGGGCAAACATTCAGCCTCACATCACCAAAATTCTTCTTTGATGGAGGTTCACCAAGAGCTTTGCAGTTGGGGACATTTGGAAGGCATTTTTTCAGGTCAAGCTTGCCCCTGAGGATCAGTGGGTTCTCATCTGCTGGCCCAGATCATCATCCTGTTATCCTACAAAATACTCAATACTTTGTTTTGAGTTTCTTCTACAGCTATGTCCTCTTCTTTAAATATATATGCATATGGGAACACAACTTTCCCATGGTTTATTTTCCCCTGTTTTGGTTTGGCAACTTTTGCACTATCCTATATTAATGCGCATGACCCATTTCTCCAGTAACTGCACATTACTGTTCTTCTCCTGTGGACAGTAACAGATGTCAATTACTGTTCCCTGAATTCAGATTCTTTCTCTCAACTTGTATTTTGCATTAGTTCCCAAGAACACAACATCCTGGCCTTGAGACCTGGATCCATGTCCCTAACTCTGAAACTATTTCATTTACTCAATATCAGAAAGCATATATGTACTTCTGCTTTCATATTATATCTTCAGAATCTTCAGAAGAGAATCATTGCTCTTCAGCCAAGCACCTTTTCCAAGAAACATTTTTATTTTGGCAAAGGAAAACTTTTCCAAATTAAAAAAAACTATGCTGCTGGACGGATTTGAATTGGACAGATTGGGGTGGATCTGTCAGATTCATTAATACTGTATCCCCTTCTTGTCCAGTGTCCTGTATAATATTGAAAATGAGACCTATGAAAAATAATTTTATGAAAATGGGATGAATTCAAGGGACTGTATGCAGCTTCTCGCTATATCAGAATTTAAAAAGCTTTGAACTTATCTCTCATCGTAGAAAACCCCAAAAAAAATTGTCCAGTTCCGAAATTTCTGCTTTTTCCTGGATTTCCTGGATTCCTCGCAGCAACATGAACGAAACTTCTCAGAACTACATGTGAAGGATTTTTGGTGTGTGTATATATTTTTTCATATTTGTGTTGGGTAAGAATACTCTGTATGTGCGAGGAATCCAGGATACAGAAAAAATCCGATTGATCCTTGAAAAAAAAGATGGAGCCAAGATTTAGAAAAAAGAAGAAAATAATGAACTGGCTAAACCGGAAAAAATCATATTTTTATCATTCTCCACAAAGCACAGAGCTTTAGGGCTTGTCCAAAACTGGATTTGGCAGGACCCAGGAGAGGAACAACCCCGGCACACCATATCGCAGTCATTTGCTCAATTGAACAAAAAAATTAAAATCCTCTCAATTCAATCAATTCACTAAACCATCTCGATCCGACACGAGCAGAAACATTTTCGCCAAATTTCTCCTCCCACGCTGTTAAACGCTCTATAATCACTGGACGGAACTACAATGAAGAAACATCCCCTGGGGCAATCCATGAAAATCCCCTCATGTGAACAAAACGAAAAAACAAAAAAACCAGTCACACCCGCCACTCATCATCCGTCATATTTGGAGCAAGCCAAGACAAACATTACGTCTTTGATGGTTTTCACACTGGTTCGAACCAAGAACATGAGTTGGTACTCCTCAAAAATCGTGAGCCATTTGGTCGCAGAACGTTTCATCGCCACTGAGGACGGGATACCGGGTGTTGATGGGGATGTTGGTGAGGAGGCATTTGAGCTTCGGCTTGCTGTTGCCTGGGTCCTGATGAGATTGTTCAGCACATGGGCTCTCTCCAAGTCCAGCCACTGGTGCAACATCTGCCAGAAACAAACTTACATTTATAGACCTCAATATACAGACACCCTGACATAGGTATAAAAGATTTTGCTGAGGGACAGCTCTTTAAACTCAAAAAATCTGCCCTGACATCAGAACAAAGTGTTTGGTTATGAACATTCTCCACAACTTATTGAATTGAATTGAACAGCAAGCTCCATTTTCTGCTTTCAGCATTCACAAGGTTCAAACAATGTTCCCAAATCCAAAATTATTTGGGGACTTATTCCCAAATTTTGATGAACAGGAGAACAAATTAACCCTTGGACGGCAAAGGGTTCCTTTCCATTGCGCGGCAAAGTCAGGATTTTCTCGGGTGGTCTCGCATTTCATTTTTCCTGAAGGCCACAAAAGCCAAGCCAGGTCACCTTGGGCAAAGTCAGACTTTGTCCAGCAAAACGGTGCTGCTAATATTTCCCAAAGTCGGACTTTTTCTGCTAATCTTTTTCTGCCTCTGAATAAGATAGGAGACAGACCGTGGGACTTACTTTCCCAACGTTTACAGAGAAGAATGCAACTAATCCTGCGAGAGGCTAAAAAAAAGCTCAGCCTTGGTGATGCATTTTTTTATTTTTGGGCAAAGTTTTTCTGCGGATTTTAAAAAATACATCGGGATTTTGCCCGACTTTGCCCTGGGTGGATTGTTCCTCTTTTTTTAAAAACCTGTCCTGACAGACAAAAAATTTTGCGGAAAAAGTCCGACTTTGCCGCACAAAGGTTAAATATGTTTGCAGTGAAGTTCTGGGAACACGTGCTCTGACATGCAGACACTCTGGCAAAGGGACAATATGTCCTAACATCAATAACATTTGCCATCTACATCTGCAGCCACACAGTATAAAATAGTTCTGTACACATTGTTAATGGCCTCAGGAAATTTTCACTTTCTTAGGCTTGAGAAAAAAGGCCTTTGAGTTAGGGAGGTTTTTAATGCATTGTTTCTAAGAAAATGAAGACAAGGACTCGGAAAAAAATTTGAATTAGTGAGGGTCCAGTTATCCAGGGTTCAACTGCTGTATAACCAGCTCACTTTGTCAACAAGCTCCTGCTCCTCAGTCTTGGGGTCGATCTCATCAGCATCAGGTCCCCAGAGCAGAAACTCGAGCAAGGACTTGACGTGGGTCAAAGATCCGGCCCTTTCTTGCAGCAGCAAATCTCCGGCACACGCAAACGCAGACGACAACCGGAAGTGGCCTGCGATCCGGAACGGACGTCCGCCACGAGACGTTTCCACGGGTGAATCGACACCCAGGAAGTACAAGAGTGTCGCCACGGCAGTTTGGCACAGAGACAGTTTTCCAGTCGACACTGACGACGATATCGAGGAATTGTGGTCCGCGCTGCTCAGCAGGGAAATGACGTCGTCGCACAGCAGAATCAGCCGGAATTCTGACTCTTTGGCTGATGTGGATATCACGAAATTGTCCAGACTGGCATCCAACTAGAACAAGAAAAAAACATTTGCATTCAAAAATTTTCACAGGATAAAAAAAAAAAGAATCGTTACGAAATGCAATCAAAGGACTAGCCATTTTTTTCTTCCAACAGTGGAATCGAAAAATGTGTGAAGAGAAGGGCAGGTTTTTTTTGCTCGATGCATTTTTTGTTTCAAATATAGCACCCAAGAAAATCTTCACCAAATTGAAAAGAAATCGACATAAACAATGAACGAAGCGAGAAAAGCCCGTTGAGAAAAAGAAACGGCATGCATAATTTTTCGTGGAGAATAATTCTCAGCATATAAATTTCAAGAAGAAGGCCAAATTGGAATCCACCAAAAATTTAACTATCGACCCTTTTTGACAGCTAAAATTTAATTTTTCAAATGAACTTTTTTAATGTTTTCCAACAATATTTTTCTTGACTATTATTATAGGCTCGTCCTCATTACGTGAATCATAATTTTCTAATAAGGCACTGAAAACTTTCTCTTCCCCAATGCATGAGTACTCTTGGTTTTGAAACGCCACTTTGAAAATCGCAAAAAATTATATTATAGCTTAAGAATAGCATTAAAACTGAGCAAAAAATTTTTTTCAAATACGATAAAATTTAAATGTTCATGCTTTCATCATGAACATCAAGAAAATTCGCGTGAGCCCAAAAAAAAAGGCCAGCCGAAAAAGAAGAAAGTTATTAAAAGTAATCCCAAAAATAATGAAAGGAAGCACGCCAAAGCAAAAAAAAATATTTTCGCGTCCTTTATCATCAATTAATTTCGTCGTATTTTCGACATCCCAACAATTACATGTATTATTTTCGCTACTGAGAAATGCGAAAGCGCACTGAAGCCGATTTCATCAACTTTCTTTGATCAATCTTCTGTATATCAGCCTATAACAAATTGCAACAACAAAAAATGCTCGTCAAATTCAGCAATGAATGAGTAAAATGAAATGCTGGTATAAAAATGAGCTGAGCCCAATACCTCTTCGATTCCCTGCGCTTGCAGGTGCTTCAAAGCTGACACCAGCTGTAGCATCACAAAAACTACTCCCTTCTCATAATTCTCCGTCTCCTGGAAAGCCTCTCTGAAGTTCTGCAAACTCGTCACCGTCATTCGTGGCAGAACATGAACTCCTCCTTCACACAAAAATTAGACAATCATGAACATAAGAATTATCTCAATCATCTGAGAGAATCGGACGAAAACGTGCCTTGTTTGAAGCCGTCGACGACTTGACCAGCATCGCGTGCTTCCACGAGATACTTTCTGGGTAACGTGTCCACAAATCCACGCGTGGACGGCAGTAAAAACGGCTGCGACCGTCCCGACTGCGACCGTCCCGGAGAAGACGTCACCGTGTTCATCAGGTCCGATCCGCAGACCATAAGAGTCACGTCGGTGTCGCTGTCGTGTTCTGCTTGCAAAAACAATCTTCGTCCCACTCGAACTTCCTGTGACGACCATTCACACATTTCATGAGCAGTGCTGAATTAAAAAAAAAAAGTATTAAAATATATGTGCCACTCACATTGAATTCATCCAGGACGGTGAAATTTGACCAGCGAAGTTCGGGAGAGTCTTGGATCACTCGCAGATTTTCGGGGAGCTCGACGTGGTCTTGCACCTGCATGAGTAAAATTCATCAATCATTTGATTGATCATTTGATTTTTGAACATAAATTATTTGTTGCTTGTCAGTGTTCACAAGGTTCCAAAAAGGTTCCTGCGCACATCAATTCAACACATTCTGGCATTAAAAAACATTTACTGCCTGTTTATTCAAAGAACATACGTCACATTAAATTCAAACGCATGAATAATGACTTTATGCCATCAATTTTTTTAATGACAAAAATCACAGCACATGGCTATAACTGAGCGAAAAATTCAAGAAAAAGGTGTTCAGCCTTCTCCCAGATAATGTTAATTGATTGAACAGTGTTCAAAAAGAATCGCGGAGAATATATTAAATAAAACTAACACTTTTTCCTGGTCTTTTAAGATACTGAATTTTTATTCCGCTGTGAGAATTCTAATGTCTCTTGAAAGTGCAATTCTTATTGTGGTTTGGAATGCTGAGAATAAGAAAAGAAGATATTCTGGGAATTTAGTAAGTTATATATACAGTATTTAGAATGCAGTTATTACCCCACTTATAACACACTTGAGAATTGAATAACATTTTAAACCAAAATTCCATGAGTTAACACTGTTGCATTATCATATGCATTCAAATTTTTCTTGATTCACAAGCTGAATTTTTTTTAATGTGAAAAATTCAATTTTTTAAGCATGTCCATGAGTCTTTTAAAAATCTGGCAAATAAATATTCTACACTCTTCGATTGTTTTCCATTTAAGCTAACAATTTTCAAAACGCAATATTTAATCGTCTTTGAAAAAAATATAAAACATGCGTTAATTTTGTATACATATCTGGCTTGCATTTAAAATCTTTTTTTTTTACCTGGTCTAAAAGTTGGGCCAGGGCCTGATGATTAGCAGCAACAACTGCACCGTAATTAACTTCCAGGGATCGTTTGTGGCCCAGTGTCATCAAGGCCCGAGCCGACGGCTTCGCAGTGCTCGTCGACGACGTCGACGATGCCGTCGACGAGGAATCCTCGCCGTCCCCGGATCCTCTCGGTGACGTCGCAGCTCGCAAACTCAGGCGACTGGCATAAGTTCTCGATGACGGTGGCACGAAAGTCGACAGCGGCGTCGACGCGGATTTATTGCCGAATTCCGCACTGGCGTTGACGTTTGGGACGACGATTTGCGTCAATGGAACAGGGTCCGGGCAAGGGGCAGAAAGTGGTGTCGACGTTATTGCCGTCGGTGGAGGTGACGACGGTGATGTGGGATGGGATCGTGGCACGTTGTAGGTGGTGCTGTTCATGTGGATGGTGTCGAGAGCTGACGACCCCGGTGCGTCGATGTTGGCACACGGAGAAACGGCATACGGCGAGGCCTTTTCAAATGGAAATTCAAAATTACAAATGCGAGAAATCACGATGAACAACACTCGCATCAACAAAAAGGATAATAATAAAATTTATAATGACGATCACACAAACCTTGCATTTCAGACAATGTCGACAACCATACGCAATTTCAGAATGTTCCTAATGTTTTGACAAATTTTATGCAATCTATAGTTTTTTTCATTGAAAAAATTTCAATAAAAATTACTTTTCAATTACTTGTGAAACAAGTGTAGCATACATAAGAAATAATGCATGAAACGTGCATGAATACTTACATGTATTTGTTTTTTTTACGGGGTAATATATTTTTCATGCATGAAACGCCTCTATATATTTTATATCTAAATATACAGTGAGACCCCAAGATGCATACGTAATTGGTGCATCAAGAGTGTCCCTAAGCTGAGTCTTTTTTCCCACAGACTTACATCATATAATTTTTAATTTGTGTTTTATGGAAGAAATAAACTTCAGAATTCCCTGAAAATTTGTTTGCCACTTGAATTTGAACTAGTGAATACATTTTCAACTCAATAAGAACATTTGGAGCATTGAATAGTGCATCTCTGTACTGTACACTGAAATTGTGGCATCTACAAAAATAACATTCAAGTGAAAAAAAAGTAGAAGTCCCTCTATGCTGGAGGTTATTTTTTATATTAGCTAAATGGATGGTAATTTGGTGACAGAAATGCCCAAGAACCTTTCTTACATCAATTTTAAGGTTGGAAATATCTGTTTCTTTTAATTTGGCCTGAAAAAGTTTCAGCTTGCTAGCTAGTCAGGAAGTGAGCAAAATTTGAGTTGCAAAATTTGATCCAGACAAACAAACGGACAAGAAAGCGAGTTAATAAAAACGTGTTAATAAGTGTCCCTATGTCGAATTTTCTGCAGGTCGAGGCGTCTGCATGTGGGGGTCTCACTGTGTCTATATATGGACTTGGAAAGGTCGCTGCAATCCGCGAAAGTTTCCTCACCCGTCGCATTTGCTGGGTTTCAGGTTCAACAGTGGCAATCGGCGGGGGCGGGGGTTCCACGTCTGGGCTTTCTCGCTTGGACAAAGCGGAACCGGTGGGTCTGCAATTGTTGCTCGTTTCTCGGATGCTGTTGCTCCTGTCGGGTTTTGTGGGCGTGATGCTCTGTCTTGCTCCACCTGACCGGAACAATGCAAGAACAAGAACAGAAACAAAGCGGAAGACGAAGCATGTATCAAAGGACTTGAACCGATGCAACCTCTTTATAACCCGTTTGATCGGAAAATCCGGTCCGTGTTGCGTCTGCCTTATACTGACATTAAGTATAAAGGTCAACGACGCCGTCACTGATTTATGAGGCAGCGATATTTTTTGATGAAGTCGATCAAACTATATTCGTGCTCTAACGAACATCGCTGGTTTTCTTTCTTTTTCTTACAATAAATACGTCAAAAGTTGCATTCCACACGTTTTATACATTAAAAATTAAATCAGAAATATACCGTCGAAGAAGTGTCATAACCACTGGAATCCTTCTTTTCTCCTTAGATGTCCTGACAAAAATGCAAAATATAATTTTTGCGCGGCTTGAATAGGATATTACTCTTTCAAATGTCAGGGTGGCATGATTTAAAATATAAAACGAAGGTTCACAATGAATTTTCACCTGAATTGAATCCGCGTTACTTTTTAAAAGTCGAGCGAAAAATATTACCCACCTTAACGAGACTTTCTAAAGCATTGAAACATATTCTTTTTGTGCAAAACCAAAATTCGGATCCAAGAAAAAATGGTTGATGAGCATAAGTGCTCTAACGAATATTTCTTGTTTCGTTTCTTTCTTTGCAAGACGTAAAAAATTGCATTCCGCGTTTTATACATCAGAAATTAAATCATCACAACTATGACGTCGAAAAAGTGCAATAACCACTGTGAGATATACTGAATAAAAATGCAAAATATAATTTTTGCGTGGATTAAATTGGATGTTACTCTTTCAGATGCCAGGGTGGCATAATTTTAACTATTAAACGAAGGTCTACGATGAATTTTCACTTGAGTTGCATTTCCGTTACTTTATACAAGTTGAGAGGGGGGATCTACCCACATTGACGAGATTTTCTGGTGCATCGAAAATATGCACGTTTCGAACGAAACCGAAACTCAGATTTCAGAAAAAAAAGGCATTGATGAGCAAACAAACCCAAATTGGCGTAACTACTTCCGTCTCCGATCGGACTGAGGTCCTTAGTGTCTCCAGCATTTCCTCGGTTCGACGACGATCTCGGTGGTGGCGGTGGTTTCGGGCGTCCCGAAGGCGTCCCATTCATGGCATGCGAAGACGCCGTCGCCGCTGACGCGCTTCCATTGACATCCGGGATTTTCTGGTACAAATCCGGACTTTCCAGTGACGATAGTGCCGGTGACGATGACGAGCTGTCACTTAGTTTCCTGCCATTCGCCAAAACTGACTCAGCCTTTCCGTCTGACTGTTTGCAGTGGTTCGATTTCACATCGTCCAAATCTGGAAGCTATAATCCCCAAAGAGAGTAAACAATATGAAGGATGCTCATTATTAAGCTGATTTGACGTTAAATAGAATACTGTATAATTTGCCCTCATTAATTATAATATAATTTTTTGTATCTCTGACCTGAATAAGTATAAAGTTTGGTTCAAAAGCTTTGTAGTTCAGGGGGTACCTCGCAATTTGACCTCCCACAATTCATACATTCCGCAATTCAATGGTCAAATTTTCTGGGAGGCCAACTTGCAATTTGACCTCCGTCCCGAAATTCGACCTCCTTCAGCCTCATTTCTGTCGTATTTGTGCTGCGCTATTCCTTAATTTTACCTCGTCTCTTGCAATTCAACCTTTTTTATTTTGATCCTGATCCAGTAAAGGATTCGGATGGAATGGCGGGGCAACACCTGTACTCTGAAATTGAATTTTAAAAATGTGCATGTGGATGAAAGAGGATAACGCACCGTTTTTCCACATTTAACAATCTATTTCGAACAACCAACAACTTTGAAAAAAAGAGAATCAGAATTGATGGATGAGGTGCAAATACCTGATGATGATGGTATCTGCAAAATCAAAAGGTTTGGATAATCATTAAAACTGCTTTCGAATAAATAAAAAACCTTAAACCGGATTAACACATTTAGCGAAAAATAAATCTAAATGATTTCGGAGTTTCCAAAAGACTGCTTTTCAAATTGTGAACGTTTCTCTTTTTCTCAAAAGAGGGGCCTTGAGATGCGGACGTGTTCGGTGATTAGACCTTGTCCCTATTTCGGAACACATTTTTCTTGGAATTGAATGAGTTCTTCTGTCGATCATAAATTACACGTAACAATCAACGGTTTTTCTGCTGATCAAAAATTCGGAAAAAGTCTCTAAAAATTTTTTTTTAATCGTTCTTATCAGATTCGATACACAGAAAATACCTGTGCAAAAGAAAAACACATACAATCAAATATTTTGGCATGAAAAAGAGCCCAGCAATAAGAAACCAGCACAAAGATTCATATGCTGTGTACTGATGAAGCTCTGCAAAAATAAGCACAAAATTGGCCTCTTCCAGATTATGAATTACCTGTAAAGCGAACCTAAATAAATAAAAATCGTTTTCAATAGTTTTGAGTATAAAAGCTAAAGTGCATCAGAGATTCATATATACATGTTCGTGAAGTGTCCGTATATGTCGTGACATTGTCCGGATATTGGGGCAGATTTATTTTCTCAAGCGCGCTTAAATCAAATCGTCCGTATGTCGGGGCGTCTGCATAATATCGGGGCTTCACTGAATAAAATACACAGCCAGTCTACAGTACTGTACCTCTTCCTCAAGACCAGACTACTCTTCATCGTTACGTTGAATAATATCAAGAAACACTAATTCTCAAGAAAATTGCAACTACAACAAAAAGAAAAATCCGACGGATATCTGGAGAAAAGCTGCGGCTTTTCTTCCGTTTTGCAGAATGGATGACCCATGGTTCAAGACTTCGCGAAACGATGCCGTTCCATCCATACCCACTCAACCATAATGATGAGGAAAAAAAATCCAGCCCAGAAAATCATTCAAAGGAACAAAACCACGAAGAAAACCGTTGTCACTGTACCAAACACGTTGAATTCTTTCCCTTAACCTTCGCAAGTGAGACGAGAAAATAAAAACCAGGAGCAGTTACGCCAGTAAAGTCGTTCCGGAATCGGTGCAGTCAACCTCGAACCAAAACTTCACGCTCAGTCGCAGTTCAGGGATCTTTAGTTCTTTTATTTTATTTTTTTGGCGTGTTAACCCTGATTATTCATCCATTGCCAAAAAAAAAGTGGACTTGAAGGAATGAAAGAACCGAATCCCTGAATACATTCGTCTTCCACGAGCGATGAACTTTTACAGCCTAGGTTTCTGTACCATGAAAAAAAGGCGGCAGAAATTACGGCATTTTACTCGAATATACAGCAGGGATACACCGAATAACCCAAGTTTTACATAATGGACTTTTTGGCCTATTACATTTCCGATTGTTCTTCGCATAATGGAAAGCACGACCCGGAAATTTTACCCCGAAAATTTCAGACGAAGTTTATTCTGAAAACCAGATCAACAGGAAAAAAAGTTTTATTTCCTAATTTCCAATGATACGTTTTCAGTCATTGTTCCATATTTTATGCAGAAACCATTTTCTGCTATACATCATCACTTGAATTTTTAGTAAAATTTGAAATACGGGCGTGAAGAGTTTTTTTTAATGCTTTCACAATACAGTAATGAAGATTCTGTCTTTTGGGATATTACTTGAAATTTCGTGCACTTTTCGCTCAGCCCTGTTGACCAAGGTTTCTGGTACTCCGTGACGTACGTGACAGTGATATGTTTATTGTACTAAATGAAATGGTTCCTAGTTCCGAGGACTGAAAATTCCTTTTGACCTTAAAACTGACAGCGTGTTAAATTCGCGGGAATTTTTTTCCGGGTGCATCGATAATATCCGAGCTGAATAAAAATGAATTACAGTGAGACCCCGAGATGCGGACGTAATTGGTGCACCAAGAATGTCCCCAAGTCGAAATGTCCCTAAGTCGAGTCTTGTTTTCCCGTAGATTTACATTATATAATTTTTAATAGGTGTTTTGTGGAAGAAATATTCTTCAGAATTCCCTGAAAAAAATTGTTTGCCACTTGGATTTGAATTAGTGAATACATTTTCAACTCAATAAGAACATTAAGAGCATTGAATAGTGTAACTCTGTACTGTAAACTGAAATTTTGGCATCTACAAAAATAACATTCAAGTGAAAAAAGTAGAAGTCCTTCTATGCTGGAGGTAATTATTTAAATTAGCTTAATGGATGGTAATTTGGAGAGAAATGCCCAAGAACTTTTCTTACAATTTGACCTGAAATGTATTTGCAATTTCATGACAAAATGTCTCTATGCCGAGTCAGAGTCCTCATGTCAGGCCTTTTTTATTTCTTTTTCATGATAAAATAAGTGTCCCTTTGTCAAATTGTCCACAGGTCGAGGTGTCCGCATGTGGGGGTCTCACTGTATATTCTTGAAGATGAAAGCAGAACACAGGCTTCTGACAAGAAAATCTCACGATTCAAGCAAGAATTTAAGGCGGGCTAATATTCATTTTTCAAGGTGAACAAGCCAGCAGGTAGGTCGACGATCTCAGGCATTTTCAACTTCTTGCCGAATGCAGGAAGGTCATCCAGAATGTGTTTTTTTTTTCTTCTCCCTTATTTGTCTCATTCAATGCCCATCGTAATTATTCGCGGCAATCAAGGCAGATAATTGCAATCAGTAAAGCCCCGCGAGGCGGAAATGACCGGGTGGAATCCGGGCAAAAGATTCGTCCCGCTTTCGAACCAGAAAAAAGGCCCAGCGTTTCTTCTCTCCCAGCAGGATTACAACGCAGATTTCCTTCTCACAAGTACCCTCTAAAAAAGAGACTTTTGAATCAATTCAAAAAACTTCTTTCTAGCATTGAGAAGTTTCGTCGCTTTGTTCCCAGACCCGAGTGCGAGTCTTCTCGCGGATTAATCTGGCGCAATCTTTGGCCGAGAAGGCGAGTCTATAAACCATTACGAAATCACGTTTCCATTTCAAAATAAAAATTAGGGATTTCCTGAAGCGGTGCAAAAATCGGCGAGATTTCGTGGCAAAATTGGAACGAGGAGATACAAAAGGTAAAATACAGTAAAATTATGTTATATACAAGCTTGATAAGAATTCGGTTTTCAGCACTGCTGTCGGCAGTTTCTTCATCCGGAAAATTTTATAAAAATTTTATCATAACAAATTAGTTTCCTTCTAAAATCTCGTCAGTATAATAAATGTTCGCCTTGATCATGCATGCATGGACCGCGGACATTTTTAATAATTGGCACAATGCGGGAAGACTCAAGTTTCGCATTACTGAAAGATTTTTTTATTTAACATGGCAGGAAGTGTGCAGCTCTAATAAAAATGTATCCACCTTCATTTTAGAATTTTTAAATGACTAATTGGGTAAAGTATTTTTGAAATGATACCAGTCATCTATTTCAGGGAACTTACAGTTGCCTATGAAAAAATTTTATTTGTACACATGCATGTTCTGAATGATTCAGCTTTTAATTCAGTAAGATCAGTACATTTTGAGCAAGGTCCGAAATACAAGAATTGTGTTTTTAATTTCGAATATTCCCTCTCAATTTATCAAAACAGTAGGAAATTATAGCAATTCTTCGCCGTTATTTCGTGGAAGTGCTGTACTTTAAAGCAGTTATTAACTGATTTCCCTAAGATTTCAGTCCTACATGCTCAAAGAACCACGAATTTTATTATAACGAATTTTTCATTACACCGAATTTTTTATCAGTTCCCAGACGGTTTGTTGTAACAAGATTTTACTATGGTTTGACCTCGTTGAACGATAGGATTTTGGTTCAATGGTTCATTTTTTTTAGACAAAAATGTCTCTCTTCATCCAAGTTTTTTTTTTCAAAAGATAAGAATCAAGTGTTGCTCAAGTTACAGATACTCCTTTAAAGGGAAAACATTTTCTGTATTTCTGGGGTGAACAAATGTTTCCACAAAACCCAGAAAACATGACACAGATGGAACAGGATCTGAGCCACAAAAAAATTCGTCTGGGCGGATCACATGAAAGTGTTGTGGGCGAACGTCCCACACGCTCTTATATACGGGAGAGAAACTCAAAACAAAAAAATTAGGAAATATGTGTTGTCTTTTTTTCTAAAGAAAAAATATATTCTTTGTTCCAGGTACGAACTCCTTTTCTCGCCCACTTCGCACCCGTTTCCGTGATGACTTAGCCCACTCCACAGCCCAACCAAAAATGGGAGAAACCAACAAAAAAATATAAACCGTTTTTGAATATGGGAGCGCTTCATTATTCTATCTTTCTTCTTAGTTATCCTTAATCAAGTTCCTCTGCAGTTAAGCAAACAAATCATCGAAGAAGACAGTTGATACGCATACGAAAACGTTAAAAATCGCTTCCAGCAAACAAATGCTTGAAAAATAATTATCCCCGTGATTCACACGAAATTAATTCAGAACACCATCAAATTAGGCGCATCGCAGTAAAAACAATTGAGAATTAGAGGATTAAATTATTTCAGAAATGCATGCCTGAGACACCCACTGAAATCCGAGATTGTTGAAAGAAATTTTCAAAATTAAGTCAGTAATTGAAAATATCAACAGAGAAAATTCTAGGAACAGTGAGACCCTTCATAGAGGATATTCATTACCATTGAAAAAAAAAATGTATATATTATTTCCTTTAGCAACATTTTATCACGTAAGGAATCTAACCTTTCTGTAACTGCTTCTCCCATTGACCACGTGATTATGATGATGATGATGATGATGGTGTTGATGATGGTGATTGCTGTCGTCTTTCGACATTCGTCTCGGCGGCACAATCACATCTTTTTCCGGCATCGGAGCCCTGTTGCCATTCTCGTCACTTTTGCGAATATCCAGAGGATGAACAATTTGCAGCCTGGAACGCTTCTCCTCGTGATGATTCTGCTGTGGCTCGAACGAATACTTGTTGCTGGTCCCTTTCCCGGTCACATTCTTCTCTTTGTTCCCATTGCCGCCCCTCTTGAGCAGTTTCATGATGAAATTCTTGGTCTTCTTCTTGGCCGTGGACCTCGCATTCCTGTTCTCGGGTTTCGGCGAAAAGCAGCCCGTTTTACCCCTGGAGAACCCCGACGGGTTCGTTTCGGACGCCAGGAATAAATCGGAAGGACGTGGCAAAGACCGCGACCTCCGCTGCTTTTTCTTCATTCTGGGCGACGGGGACGCCGTTCGCGGGGTGCCGGCGCCTAAACTGTCGAGCAGGAACTGGACGGACGCCGCGTTCGTGCCCGGTGACAAAGTGGCGGCTCGTTTGTCCGAGTGGCGGCCGCGGGTCGGCGACGGACGCAGGATCGACGCCGGGCTGTCGTCGGACATGCGGCGTTGTGGCGGCTGTGGCGCCGGACGCTTGGTGGAGCTCATTCCGGCGCCGGCGCCGTTGGACTGTGGTGACAACAGGGGTTTGTTTTGGTGGTGCTTCAGGCGGGTGGACGCGAAACCCATGACGAATGTCGAGCACGGGGTCACGTTGGCAACGAGGTCAGAGTTGCTGCGCTGCAACGGCTTGTTTTTTGAGTCCCCAAGCTGCGAAATTTGCAAAAATAGCAAAATTCAACAATGACAAATTTTAAAATTTGAATTACAGCAAAAGATTTTTGTTTTAAATTTACCAGCAGGAATTTATCAGTTGCACAGCAATTCATTCTTGAAAATACCACAAAGATTTAAATAAAAAAAACTGGGGGAATGTTGAGGAATTTTGCAAAGTTTCAAATGTCCATCAAGAGTTCAAGACAGCTGGAATACAAAATTTTAAAATATAAATCCCCCATTGATTCTTGGATCCACGTAATAAAAGTTTGTTTCTGTTTATTGATGGAAAACCCGAGAAAATTAAATAACAGATGAGAAGTGCTCATAAAATTAATGAGAGAGAAAAGGAGGAATTAATTCGATGTTTCACGCGTGTGCCAATTATTCACGCAAGATTTCATTCGACAGATTTATATTTTGGAGTGTTTATTTACAAAACAAAAAGTTTCTGATTCAAATTTTGACCAGTCGTAATATTTTGTTGTGGCTCCTATTTTCACTAAACAGAACAGTGGATCAACAAACTCATCAAAATCCCATTCCTTCAAGAAAAAAAACTCCACCCGAAAATCATTCATTGCCAACTTATTTCTACATATAGCAGAACCCCTCTCGGTTCTCAGGTTAGTTCATAGGCTAAATAAAACCTGTGGTATACCTTCAGATTTTCACATTCATGAAAATAACAAATTT
The DNA here is from genome assembly GCA_905338405.1 of Notodromas monacha. Classification (NCBI taxonomy): domain Eukaryota; kingdom Metazoa; phylum Arthropoda; class Ostracoda; order Podocopida; family Cyprididae; genus Notodromas; species Notodromas monacha. Next base: position 32,043 of record CAJPEX010002160.1, read on the forward strand.
TCATTGTTATGAAAAAACAAACATGAAAAAACACCCTAGCAGATAGTTTCCCGAATAAATTCCTCAAATAAAATTCTGCAGACGAGGGAAAGGAGGTGCTCAAAACACCCACTATTGGTCTCGATCAAGCAATCCTTTCACCCCCAGGGCATTGGCACTGGTACTTCTGGCCAAGTTTTATTTTTATTGCGGAACCTATCAGCAGTTCACGGGTACCTTGAATTTTGCATACCCTTTAGTATCCACTGCGCATATCAAAAGGTTCAGGAGTAAAAGTGATAATAAATCGAGCCCAAAATCAATTTTAATGACAATTTCACAGTTGGATACTCGGCATTGCGGACACACAAATTTAGTGAACGGGCAGAAATTACGAGGGAATCGTCGAATCATAAAATACAATCCACCTTTCACTAAAAAAGCATTTTCATGTCAGAAAAATGCAGGTGATTTAAGTGGCATTACTTTTGCGATTAAAGTACTGTATAGTATAATCCGGAGCATTGAAAAGAAAAAGAATTATACATAAATACTGTATACAGTATATACAACTATTAAAGCATACTTGATTGTGATGAGCCATAAATTAGGTATATCCTTGAATATTTTGAACAATAAAGGCTGGAAGTTGTCAAAAATTACAAATTACACATTCCATGCAATGAGATTTAAAAATCCAAGTTCAATTGATATGATCAGCACAAAAATTTCAAGAATGAAAATCCCGGATAGAAATTTGCGGCATACGTTCTTTCTAGGATTCATTTTAAATCATTAAAATCTTGTCATTTAACCCGAAAGCAGTTCATCAAAGAAATTTTTCAATCTTTGGAAGTATATTTCATGGCTGTCTTATAAAATTGTCACCATTTTCTTGAAACTTACTTTGACAATTTGGTGAAAAAGTTTATTTTTCCTCGTCAATTTTTGACTTGATTCAAAAATGCAACAGATTTCCGGCGCCAAAAGAATAAGAAATATTTTTGAAAAATTGGGGGGATGTGAACCAATTTTTAAATTTTATCGCGCTCTACAAAACTCGAATATAGTCAAACATCCAGGTGAATCAAGTGCGCCGCTAGCTGTGAGCAGAAAAACACAGTCTTTTTGGCTTATGAGACACATTTTCAGAAAGAAAAGAAAAAATATTTACAAATTGTCAGAGAGGGAAGAGAAAGGGAAATCGGTTTTAAAAATCGGCCACCTGGATAGTTTGCTTGTGGTCCGGGGATTCCGTGATCTTGAACATCTGCGGGTTGCAGTCCACGTCGCTCGAGTCACTAGAACTTTCCCACGGCTTCGCCGAGGGCTTTTCAAAAGTCTCCATAGATTCCAGAGCATCGAACGACCGCGTCATTCTCGCATTTTCCGGCGAATCCAAAGCATTCGCAGCAGTCTCCAACAAATCGTGCAAACTCCGCGAATTTCGCGCAACCGACGCCGACGACGAGTCAACAACTACACGTTCATCGTCATCGTCGTCATCATCGTCAGGAACGTCGATGTTTTTCCTTTGCTGCTGCTGATGGATTTCCATGAATCCGTCACCCAACGAAAGACTGGGTTTCGCCGCCACTTTCGGCTTGGGCAAAATTGGCGGCTTTGGGCAGGAATCCGCGAATCTCTGGATTTTCTCCAGGTTTTCCTGGTAAGTGTCGGCGGGTTTCGCGTCGTCGACGAGCGGGGCGACGTGTTGCACTGGCAGCGATTTCGGATAAGTGTCGTCCGACGACTGCTTATACAACCACGAACTGGGTTTGCAAAACGGTTTCACAGCAGACACTTTGGGCCTTATTGCAGAAGACGACTTGGTTTCTGCCACTTCTCCTTCTTCGTCGTCTTCGTTTTCTTCCGCAATGACGTCTTGATGATGACAACCCAGGTTACTACTATTGTGATTATTAAGAGGGTTGTTGTCTGCGGGGTTCGACACGGTTTCCACCTGGTTCTCGTCAGGCACTTGGCCATAGAGTAAATTCGTGGGATTCCCGTTGTAGTCCGTGTTTTTGTCTGTCAAGGACCGCAAACGTCGCTCGTCCGGAGTGACGTCGTCGTCGTCGGGAATGTCCAAGTCCTCGTCGTCGTCGTCGTCGTCGTCGTCGTCGTGTGCTGCTGGGTGATGTCTGTCGGCGTCGTCAGCGACGTGATGACCGTCTTCGTCGTCGTCAGAGCCACTGAAATAGGTTTCGTCGCCGCCGTAACCAATCACTTCCACTAATAGCTGTTGGTCCGCGTCCGGAGGAAAACACACATTGTTCACTCGAGCTTTCGCTTCGCGTTTTTTCGGTTTCAGAATAGATTTGGTGATTTTGTGGATGATGACACGAGGATTAGGGCCGCCATTTGTGGTGGTGGTGATGCTGGGGGAAACGGCGTCAGTGTTTCTGATGTCACCACCGCTGCTGGTAAGTGACGATGATGACGAGTCGGCGGCGGCGGCGGTGTTGGTGGTGGTATTAGCCGCCATTCTCGACGCGTGCACGTCGAAGGCCTCGCGAAAGGCCGACACGGAAAACCGAGGTTTGTAAGCCGCCGAATCCGAAGAGTCGGTGAGTTCTTCGGACGATTGTTCGGGCACTACTGTAGATGATGACTTCACTGCAGAAATTATTTTAGGCGGCGGCGAAGAAGGATTTAGGCGTCCGCTCACGACCGCCTCGGAACCTGCACTGGGCTCCGCCGCCTGCGCGCCCTCGCTTGATTTCACTGCACCCGGAATTCCGCCATTCTCTGTCCCGCTGAAAAGCGAGGGAAAAATAAAATAAAGAAATAAATAAAAGCTTCACTTCGTGGGGGACCGTGCTGCCATAGGGACTTAGTTTTTTTCTTTTCTTTTTTTGCATTTTGTTGTAGAAAGGAATTTCGCAAATAGGGTCGGAGAGAATCGTGCGAATCTCCTACTGGCCCATGCACACTGGGTTCCCCCAAATGTGAGACCTGAAGCTTGTCATTCAATAAGTAATAGCACAACTGATATCACTACTTTAAAATCACTACAAACAGTGAAATACACAAAGATCAGCTGATTGTTGGGACAAATACGGTCAAACCTCTAATTGCTGAACTTCACGGGACCAGAAAAATCAATTCGATGAGTTTGGAGAAAATAGAATTTCTTCGGGGGTGAGAAAGAAGAACAGCGGAAAATTGTAATTTGTGATGCATCAGTATTTGGGTCTTAAATTTCTTCTTGGAAAGGAGATGGCAGGTTGCTGAAACTGAAGACAAGGGATAATTTATTCAATTAGCCTTTCAAAATACATTGAATTACATTTTTATAATTTTCTTTTTTTTTGTCGAAAAATTATAGTCAAAAGGCCTTTGAAAATTTGAATGATGGAGGCTTGAGAGAAAAAACTTTCGAGTTAGAAATGTTTTTAATGCAATTTTTCAGTGGGAATGCAGACATAGACTCGAAATAAAATGTGATAGAGGCAGTAGAGTATTTAAAATAATTACTAGGGGCTTGAGCTCAACAGGATTACTGCAACAGTTTCGTAATCATTTTAAATTGTAATCCTTTTAAATCCTTGATTATAATCAGTAAAACCTTGATTATAATCAAAGTTTTACTGCACTTCATCTCAAATTGAATAAAAAAAAGTATCTCTGCAGTTTCATTGACAAGCGAGAAGAAGAAAAGAGAGAAATTGTTTTGTTCTGACTTCTGAGGGATGTATAGAATACTTTTTTTTTTTTATAGAATTTCACAAATAAACTGGGAGAATTATTCGAATTCTCCGGATTTTCATATTTTTTTCCCAGAGAATGATACCTGTTCACTGAATTGGCCAATAGACATGTTAGTTTCAGCAATCATCACCTGATAATGGAGCCTTCAATTTTCAGAGAAGTTTGTCCACTTTTTCTAATTTGTAAAAAAAAATATAGCTGGGAAACTGAATTATTTTCCAAAATGGAAAACCGATGGAATAAAGAAAAACTTTTTTAGTGAGGCTCAAATTTTCATTTTGTTGGAATTTTGAAAGTGGTCATGAAAAAATCGTTCTGGCTAATTTAAAAACCTGGAAGGCGTTATTTTTCCAAGACAAAAGTTCAGAAATTGGAATTTCAAAACATTATTCTGCAAAATTGCCTTTGCATCAACAAAAAAATGAGGGAGACGTCCAGCCGAAATGTGAATCATTATACCAAGCTTTATTCTACTGTACTGTACAGGTTTAAGAACTTCAAGATTTTACACAGCACAGTACCTTGAATTCCTAGCAGACTTATTGTCGACGTCCTTGGACTCAGCAAACATGAAGGCCGCTGCAGTTTTCAGCAGCCTCGGGGACTTGAGCTCGACAGCGCTACTGCAACAGTTTCCAGACGAGTTTCTGGCCACAGAGAAATTTTTCCACGCTGGCTGCAAACTGGCGACGGATGCCGAGTACCGCGACGACACCCTTCCTGGCGTCGATGAAGACGACGACGTCGTCGTCTTATTTCCAGCCACGACGACGACGCCGCTGTCGTCGCTGCTGTCGACGGCGTGTTCGTCGCGAGACTTGAAGCAATTGGAGCACAGGTCTTTGCGCCACGCGTTCTGCGCGAAGTTCTGGCAAATCACAGACGTCATGGTGTCCACTTGCCTTCGTTTTCTTCTTCTTTTTTTTTTTTACACTTTTTCACTCATTTTTTGTTTTGTTTAGTTTTTGCTCTCCCATCATTGACACGAAGACAGAGAGCGAGAGAGAGAAAGAGAGAAAACTCGAGCCTTTCGACGCGGAAATATCTCGTCGTAGTCGGAGCTGACGCATTCGTGTTGTCACATTTCCGGATCACGTTTCGGCCCAGTCATGATCGGCTCGTTCTGGCAAAAAAGTAAATATATATATATATATAAATAAATTATATGTATATACAATACATATATATATACAATGCATTTATATCTAAAAGGCGGCGCGAAAAAGTTTACACATAGATAAACATTTCATTCTTATCTTCAGAAGAGAAAAAAAATGAACCTTGACTTGGGAGAGAGTTCAGTGAAATTACTGCTGAGCTTTTAGTTTCATAGTTACATATACCTTTATTGCTAATATGGTTTGCGGTGACTTATTTGAGAAATTATGACAAAAATCGTAGATTCTACGTATTTGTCAATTTTGAGATCAAGTTAAGATCTTTACAATTTATTATGGTCGGCTTGTTTCAGCAACAAGATTAACAAAGATTTATACAGGGTGGCGCAGAAAATCTTGGTTAAATTTCGAAGAGTATTTTTTCAAAAAATACTCGTACGTAGATTAAAATCTGAATCAGGACTCAAATGAAAGTTCAAATCAATTGATGTTTACTTTTTCGTTTCTTGTATGTTTTTCTCATTCCATGGTTGTCAAAGAACTGTGAAAATAATGTAATTATGCTTATGAAACCCCTTATTAAACTCATTGGATTCAATGTTGAAAAATTTCCGTGCAGACACAAAATTAAATGAACTGGGAAAAGAGAAAGAAAAATTTCGGACAAATTTTAAAGCAATACTTTTTCAAAAACTGAAGAGGATAAAAAATCAAGTCTGGGGTCAAATGAAGGCTTACAGCTGCTTCTTGAGCTTCTTCAAATATGCATCTTCATTCGTTTGAATTTCATGGCTGTACGAAATATAAACCAAAATATTGAAAAACTCTAAGAATCTAAGTTTCCGGAGTTAAAGGAAATTTCCATTCCATTTGTAATATCCAAAAAACTGGAAGTGCTCTTGACCTACATTTGTTGGCAGGGGTATTTAAAATTCATTGACTGCGAATGATGCATCATGGTTTTGAATGTAGTTATGGTAAACTGAAAATCGAAAAGCCAAACTGCGAATTGTTTCGTTTAAAATATTTTTCCGGTGATTTGAATTTTCAACGCTTCAGACGAAACAAATTCTGGATCAGACAGGAGATACCCAGTCATGCAACTTCGAAAAACTTTCCAAAGCACCTGTTGGAAACTTAAAATAATTTTCTTTACATATGGACACCTTGTATATGTGAAGGAAACGAAATTGACCTAGCTTCAAAAATAAAGTTCAACAAAAAATGGACACACCGCAAAGGACACATACTTCCTCAAATCTCTCCGCAAGATAATCCCGAAAATCACTGATCAAAAAAATAGTTGTGAAACCGTCAAAATATCAGTTCCATGTGGAAACTCAACAGGAACCAAAATTTGCATAACAGCGCTTGCTTCCGCATATGCTTACTTTTTTTTTTCCTTCAGAAAGAAAGGAGGCAATTTATCAGCTTCGAACGTGATTCATTCCGGGAAATTTTTTCGAATTCCGTTCATTAAGTTGAAATTCAAAAAAAAATTCCTCGGTTACCTTCAAGCTCAATTTTGGAAATAATTTTATCTCTCAAAAATTTATTCGCGTTTTTCGATGCATAACTGGCCCTAAAATCCAGAGTCGAATATTCACTTTCGAAATGCACTAATTTTCTAGAAAATTCAAGGCATTTTCAGCCAATTCTTAGAAAGTCTGCACATGGAGTGAATTTCTGAACTCGAAAACTTTTCGCACAGTATTTTGAGAGCAAAAAAAATTCATTTTTGAAAAACCAGAAAAAATCTCCATCGTAACTTACAAACATGTTTTCGGTCCCAGCATGTTAATCAATTCTTTTGTGATTTCTAGAAAGTCGGAAGTATAGGTTTCGAAGTTGAATCAGAGCGAAAAAAAATTTTCATCCCGAAAAATGTACGACGCATTTGCCAAAAGAACGGTGCTTGCTTATTTGTGAATGGCATTTCATCGCTGAGAAAACAAATTTGCGCAAAAATATATTTACACAAGTTTCTTTCAACTATGACCAAATTCACAGCATCTCCGTTTAATTTTTTACTCTTCTAATATTCGTGAAATTGTATCTTGAGTGCTTGAAAAATTACTCCCGCAAGTTAAACATCGTTCTCAAAAGCTGTTTCTCAGTTTGGGCAACGGGGTTTGTAGAGAAAAGAGATGGAAAGTCAGCAGCAGGGGGGGAAACTGTGTCAGTCTGCATCTGCTGATTAGGACTCGGTTAGTTTTGCAATCATGAAACACAGGCCAAAAAAGAAAAAGAAAAAAGAAAGAAGACAAGCGATGCAACAGTTGCGGTCCAGGCTCACGCAATTCGAGCTGTCAATCACCGCCAGAAAATTCTTCTCACACTTGTCCTTGCGTCTTTCTCTAACCGAATATTACTTCACGCACCAACGTCCTCAGTGGTATTCTCACTTTCGATAAGGGATCATGGATTCGTTAAAAAAAAATGATAGTGAATCAAGGTGAGCGTCATAGGTATCTCGAGGATATTCGAATGAAATAAAAATCTCAAGAACTTCGCAACTGGAGGCTCCGGGCACTTCAGTCCTTCCAACTGAGCGCCGGGGAAAAACTCAGCGTCTTCCTGAATTTAACAAAGATACAGTAAAATTCCATTATAAAAAATAAAATTGCAACACAGTTTCGTTCTTCGTAATTTCTTCTTAGTCTGGCAGTTATTTCGTAGAGTTAATGTTGATATTTTTTCGCAAAAAACTTATTTTCCTATAGAATCTCGGTAGAGTAAATATTCGCCTGGATTAGGTGTCACTTAAATTTTTACTAATTGGCACAATTTCGGAAAACACAAATTGTTCATAATTGAAAAATCTTAAACAAATATAAATGATACTTTTTTGTATATGAAATCTATAATTGCAGGAAGTATGCAGCTCTAATTTCAATTCATTTATATTTTTAAAAAGTAGAAATGGCTAATTTTTTCGAAACACAAGTAGGTTTTTTAAAGAAAATGCTTCATTTCATGGAACATGCAGTTCTTCATGAATAGATGCTCTCCTTGCGCATATACTTTGAATTTGTTTCAGCTCATTCTCCACTGTATATTTTAAAAAATTTAAAAATCGAAAGTTACGAAATTATAGGATTATAATTTTCATTTTCAAGTTTCCCTAAACTTCCATTGAAAGAAGTTAGAAATTTGGCAATTTTTCACATTTATGTCGTGGAAATACTGCACTTGAGAGCACTTTTTCACCCCTTTCACATAAAATTGCAATCCTACATGCCAAAAGAACCATAAATCTCTCTAATGCCAATTTATTTTTGTTACAAAGAAAATATATCTCAGGTTACCTTAGAAATTCGTTGTAACGAGATTTTACTGTCATTTTGAAAATCCGATGAAAGATATTTTTTCTCTAGAAATTTCAAGACTTAACTTAAGAAGCTATCGTATCTTCCAAGGCACCATAAAATAATTAACTGGAATAACTAATTTCTTGCACCTCTAAAAAAGAGGGTTTGAAATTATATACAGTATAGTTCCATTCATATAGCAAGGGTTGCCAACATCGAAGTGATCAAGAAAATACAGCATACTTTTTTTTTCTTCGCAAACTGCTGATCAATCAATGCAAGGTGATGCGAACTATGGATCAATCAATGAAAGGAGCTGACGACTGACTGAACTGACGCTAAGTTGCGGTGGCGCTCAACTGCTCCGGCGCTCATTTGAGCTTCGTGGTCACTTGACCCGCATCCTTTCACTGCTAGTTTTTTTGTTTTTTGTTTTTATACATGTCAAGATCGACTCCGTGTTGCTTCGAAACCACTTGAGTTTGCGAGTCATGCCGACGAAATGCGCTGGAATCCTGCTTGAATCACAAAGCCAAGAATTTCGTCCACGGAATGTCGGTGACCCTTTCGGCGTTTCAGAAGCATTTCTAGATAATGTTTTATTTTTTTATAGAATGTCTTTTTTTTTTCTTCTCGTGGAAGGAGCAATACTGTGAATGAATGATGAAGACGACCTCGAGTCGAGAAGCGTTTGCAACATCTTCGTGACCTCTTCTTTCATTATTCAAAATGCTGGTCATCGCTGGACTATTCAACATTTCGTCTCTTTCGCTGCATTTTTGAGACAAAACAGTTGCAGATGCGATGATGCGAGTATTATATTATCCATCAACACAGCGCGGCTTCATTTAATCAATGAGAAAAAGGCGTTTTATGAATGAAACCTTGAAGAGCTTCATCATTTTATGCCTAGGTAATCATACAGCATTCAACTTTTCATCATGAAACAGACAATTGAAAGTATTTCAACACTGCTCACTTTAAAAATATTCGAATGTTTTCCAGTTTGAATCGTGACTTGCAGCAATTTACCATGGCATGAAAAAGCCTGGAACTGGAAATAACGAAGATGTGAAACCTTCAAATCCTTTGAATACCACAGTTTTAAGTTTTGGCCCTCGTATTACTGCAGAAAATTAGATTCAGTACTCATGGGTACATCCAGCATTCCCTAAACAGTACGAGTTCATTCTGTCAACGTGTAGATGTCGCTCACTTCATGCATCGCACGAGAATATGTCAGAACTTTCTAAGGTATTGTAAAGCGGTGTTTCGTGCGACACCTACGTAACATATAAGGATACATGTTCTATGTTTTCAGAAGAGCAATAAAAATAATTTGATGAAAGTGTATGAATTTTTATATCAGAATACAGATATGAATAACCTGACACATTTGTAAACTGTTATCATTTTTTTCAGAAACTTTCCGCTGAAAAGAAAATTCATTATAACTAATTTAAATTTTGTACTTGAAATTGCGAAATGCGCTGATTCGTACTCAAAAGCACATTTTCACGCATCACGAATTTCACAAAAATTGAATATGCTTTACAACCATGTATTTTTCCACATAGTATGCTGTGTATTTTTGCGTCATTCCAATTTAAAAACGCGTACTTCTTCTGATAAGATAAGAATAGATGCTTCAGAATGCTTTCATATCATCAATTTTTTTTAATTTTGCAAGTTTTTAATGCGTCGTGCATAATGCTTACATAAACGTTTACGAATTTTTTAAAATCTTGAATAATCTCGACGTAATTTTCAAGTCCATACAGACGAAATTATGACCAGTCATCAATATTTTGTAGCTTTTTGTGATTAGGAAGCCGTGCCTCTTATAATACGAACGTGAACCAATATGCAGTAGTTTATGAGCTTCACGGAGATTCATCAGTCTCTTTAACATTTTTTTTCAGGGGCTGCATTTAGAGGCCATTTACAGGCCTTTTGATTTAAACGAAAACATGGAGCGAGTTTTAAATGCTCAGAAACCAATTCTCGACTGGTTCAAGCTTCAGGAGGTCAAGAAACTTCAGATGGAATTCCAGCTTCCAACGAAATATAAAAAGGAGAATGAATTCCTGCTCAAGCATGAGGAAATTTCGATTCTGCAAAAATAGTGCCTGAGATATCTATCCTACAGTTTTTTTTCTTTCTATTGGAAGCTGGAAAATAAACTTTTAAAAAAACCTGACTTTCTCTGTCGATTCCAGCGTGTAATAGAGAATGCGATTTCCATATTCGAAGCGTGTAATAGCATGTCGGGCGAGAACTGAAGCGCAGTCAGAAATCCCCTCAAGAAAAAAAAAATCAATGGAAAAATAAAGGAAGAAAATCATGGGTTCTGGCTCCACGATTACAGTATTAGCGAGCTTCAGGATCACGAAATCACTTTCCCTTTTACGACGATGTCGACAGCGGTGATCGACCGGGAATCGAAACCCGTCACGACACTGTTCCATTCCACTGCTCATTAAACATGCATCTCGCCAAGATATTGATTTTTTTTTTTCAAAAACATTCCACTGCTCATTAAACATGCCTCTCGCCAAGATATTGATTTTTTTTTTTCAAAATGAAATTTCAAACTCCAAACCGTAGCTAAACGGCAGTGGTACGAACCACAGAATCACCCATGTGAATCATGCAACCCAAAATCATGCGTTTCTTTCGACGACGGAAAAAAAAAATCAAGAAAGCTTTTTTTTCGGGAAGCTTTTGAAGAACTCAAACAGGACTTTCAAAAATAAGTTATCATGCAGGGACATTTGTCCGAGTAACAAGAACGAAATTTTAGTTGACATCCAAATTCCATTTCATTCCCGACGATTAATAAATCAATAATAGGAAACAATCAGCAACATGGTTTAAAAACAATTTTACAAAAAATAGTCTCAATTCGTTTCATTGTGAACGTTTGTATTTGACACTTAAATTTTTTTCCAAAATCAAAAGCCGAACCTCAGCCCAATGGACTCAAATCTTTATTGGAAAGACTCGAAATACCATTTTAATTATGCATGTGGGTCTGAAAGTTGGGGAAAAAACCATGGTTTGAAATTCCAAATATTGAGACCGGTTTCATTGAGGAACTTGCTGGGAAAGAGATCACGTTTGAGCACTGCCTGTGAGCTGCGATTCGTACTGTATTTATAAATTCATGATTCAAACCTACTTTCCAAAAATCATGCAATATATTTTTTCCTAAAATGACTTATTGAAATCCGGGTCCAGCCCATACTTTCACGTGGTTTCGAGTTTCATGAATACAGTCTGGAGTTCAATTTTAGAAAGGAAAAAGAACCGGAACACCAACCACATGAATTCTTGACTATAACTCAAAC
>CAJPEX010002161.1:0-20806 GCA_905338405.1 Notodromas monacha
CAAAAAAAAAAAAACAGGTCAGATTTCAGTATTTTTAAAATTATAACAGGTTAAATTCCGTTATAAAGACACATTATAAAAAAAATCTAGAAGTCCCCGGAAATCCCTCAGATGCATTCGACCTAAAAAAATTTGCACACGCTGAAAATACTGCTGTACTTCATAAATTCATGAAACAAATTTACTTATTTGGGGATATCCCAATGTTTCCCCTGCAGGTATCCTAATTTTTTTTTTCCTTCTGGTTTTCCTTCCTGCCATTAAAAAGAGCGTTTCTGGATCCATATCATCGGATCACAGCAGTGGCAAATAATTCACTCGAAGGAAAATGACTGCTTACTTTCAGTAAAAAAAGAAAGAAAAAAGATGGTAGTCATGCCGTTGGAAAAGTGTGCTAGTTTTCTTACTGATACGTTTCTGATGTGGTATTTTAAAAATCGTGATTTGATGAATTAATTTGATTTCAGGAACACTTTGAAACCTTTCGTTATACCATATTGTTACATGAAATCCCATTTATTGGGCACCTGGAGGTTTGTTGCACCGAATGGTCACCTGTAATGTTTAGCTGATGCATCCAAGAAAAAACTGAATATTTGGGCGGTCTATGAACATTTATTAACTTGACAATAGGCTAGACTTATCCCCTGACAAACCATTCTGATATGCTGGTGCGGCCTCGGGATATTCCAGATTTTCATTATTCTAATAACAACACCTTCTTGAAGTCCACAATTGTAAAATTTTTAGCATGGTTCATGCAGTTGGAGATCTCTTGAGTCCAACTCTAAATAAAAATGCATCACTGTACTTTTTTCACGAGTGTAAACGTGGGACCTGTGGTATGATGTTCACAGACCAAATGGAACTTATGTTTTCACGCAAATTTTCATATTTTTGCGGGATAAGAACCGTAATCAAAATCTTGAAGTGGTCACCTGAAAATTGAAAATTAATTTTACTCGTGTACATATAGTGTAATGGAGAAATTGTGATTCATTAAGGGTTATGCCGATGAGGTGGAAAAAGGAGAAAAATTCTGGTTTCGTCTGGACAAGTATTTAATTTTTTGGAGAGACATTCGGACTTCTTTCCGCTTTTTGTTGTTGATTCGAACTTATGGCTGGTGTCTAAAAAAAGGCAAAACAAAAACAAGCAAAAACCAGTGGCATTCAATACACGAATCTTTCGCAGTTCGTGGAAGAAAAATTGTCACATCCCCCAGAAAGCAATGCTTTCCTCTGTAACTTCGGATGAATTCGTACAATGTGAACGGTAACATTTGCATTGAAGAGACAAAAATTTGTCGAATTCATTCCTAGGTACCGACTATACGATGTGGTGATCACTTTTCGCCGTTTTAAATTTCAGATCAGCATTTTTGTATCGGAAATTCAATTTTATTTAATTTATGCTTAAAACACCTTGGAGCATTGCAAAGTTCGTCTGTTTAGTTGTTCATTCCCTTCTGAGGATTAAAAGGACTGAATTCGCAGCTTGTTGAAAAAAAATGAAAGCTCGCTGAGAACATTTTCCAACTCACCCGAGTACGGGACGAAGAAATTAAAAATCGTCGAGCAGCTGGAAGGAAGCGACATCTACCTTTTGTAAAGTGCGATCTTCAACTGTTCCACCGTTCCACTCCTCGCGCTATTCGACTGATGGAATGGTCCTCCGCAATTTTTCATTTCGAAGTTTTATAATGAATAGAATAGTAAATAATTCAGGCTAACGAACATGCTCTTCTTCGTATTTTCAGGAATTTAAACTATAAAATATTCAAGTCTGGTGGAAATTTTAAACATCTCACAGATAAACTTGTGTAGAGAATCATCGTTTTACTGTGAGAGTTTAGATGCATCAGCTGATTTTTTTTCCCTCTTGCGATCGTTGCTGCCAATTGAGCTTCATCTAAATGCCCATCTGAAAATACGAATGTTTATTACGAATCGAACAGATGAATGCTTCTTACACACATTCTTCTCGAAAAGATTTTTTTCAAACTTGAATTTCTCTTCTCCTTCCCTATCTAAGCATTTTAATTTTTTTTAAACCGAAGTGAACAAGTCCCCATTCTCACTTTTGGACGAGACCTTATCTGAGTTGGCATTGACAAGATATCCCGAGGGAGAATTCTGATGTTTTTGCACCCACGTTCCCCTGTACATGAAAAACGCAAGAGCCCCTTAGATCATTTTCCCAATCGACTTGAGATAAAAAAAAACAAAAATATCCCAGAAATGCTGGCCCCTCTGCAATCCGTACCCAACATTAGACAATGCTTCTACCAACAGAAATTCTTTGTCTTTCACAAAAAAAAAAGGCAGGAAAAGTTAACCCCCGCAGAGAAGGGGAAAAGTAAGTGGCCGAAAAAAGGTCTTGTGTTTTCCGTGCCATAACCAACGCAATTTCTTGACCCTCGGTCAGCTAAAAGAACAAACACGCTTCTTTTGTTCGTCTAAGGTTTATTTGGCACTTTGTTTCCCCCTTTTTGTAAAGTTAGTGGAAAACGCAGAAAACTGGACGCAATTTGCCGAATTTCGACGCAAAACCCCTTCACTCAATATCCCGCGGGTTGATTGATCACTTTCAACTGTTTTTCGCAAATGCGTTTAGCGCTAATTTACTTTCCACGGAATGCTGTTCCTCGTAATATTTTTTTCTTGCGCTGGATTTTTTTTTTCTAATGGAAAAATAAAAAGGTGATCATCGAAAAAGAAAAAGTTTTTTTTTTCTTCTTCTCTGCTGATATCTTTTGGATGTTGTCTGCGACACTGATAGTGAATCTTTTGGTTTTTGAAGGCAAGTTCAAAGGGGAAATACACTTTTTTTTTTTTGAAAGATGGGATGACAGAGTCGCGGTGACACCCGTCTTGTCTGATTTCCTCGCAGCGACGACCTCACACGATTTGCAAACAAACCCATGAAACCCCTTTCTTCCGCGATCACCCCTTTTGATAAAATGGGGTTCCTGTTTTTTCTTCGTTTCGCTATGCTACCTGGGACATGGAAAACATTGCCAATATTGTGCAACTGTTTGATCTTGAGGCGAGATAAAGTGCCTTGACAAAAAGAGGCAATCGTTTTCCTTGGCACCGGAACAGAAACCCTGAATTTGAGAGAGTTGTATAATTTTTTGAGCGGAGTTGAGAAAAATATATCATCTGTTGCCTGAATATATTATTAGAAAATATTTTATCTTTCGAAACTTTTCACGTATTCTCTACAACTTCGGAGACATTTCCCTGCTCTGGCGATCCCAGAATCGAAGATTTCATAATAATTAAAAGTAATTTCCGTTAGAGCTTTGATGCCAAAGGGAAACCATCGCTGGTTTGAGATGATATGTTGCATTAATACTTGGTAGAAAATTAAAAAACATAATCAACTCTGAAAGCATACGTGGTATGCGTGGATATGATTGATAAAATGGTGGCCACTTTGTCAATCGGAGAGTTTGGAAAATTCCTGAAAATTTGAAAGGCAAACAATGATCTCCAAAATCCTTCGAGAATATGATCTGCTTCATTCGTGTTCAAAATACTGCGAAGCAACATTGAAAAATCGTATTCAGATGGGATGAGAGTTTCTCTGAGGAATACTATCGAGGCAATTTGAGTCATAATTGCCCTGACCGTGATTTTGGTGAAAACATAGGGTTTGAGGTTCGGTTATTGATTTTGGCGTCGTCTGATGGATGACGACTGGCGTATTTTTGCCTCAAGTGGTTGGCGATTATCCGCTGTGATTTCTGCTCAAGGGCGCAGCCGCGTTAATGACCCACAACTTGCCGCCTTGTTAGCTAGTGGTGATGGATAAATTTCGGCCTCGGGTTTCCGACCTGCGGTTTGTTTCGAATCCCAGAGGCATTTTAAACTTTCTAGGACCCTCGTGCAAAATAACAGAACCTCATTCATGAGCGACACAAATTTATTGACCATTAAAACCACGACCATATTTTTTTTTTATAACTTGAATGAAACTGGCGGTTTTGTGTCTCTGAGCATTCGGAAAATTATGCATTTGGTTTCAGGGGATTTTTATTTTGATTTGACATCAAAATACAATACCCTGAAGCTCCTGAGTCATCGTGGTAAAAATTTTTCGATTTATTGGAGTGAACAGAGGGAGAAAATCAAAATATAGAGTCCAATATTTTCAGTAATTTTATGAATGATCAAAAATGACTTTGATTGAATTGCTTCGGCTTTCTTGAAAAATGTAGGATTAATTGAAATTAGGAAAATATAAAGCTCGCAAAATCATGAAAGCACTTCTCGATTGCTGTTGAAATTTTTGGGATGGCCTAAACATTTTTGATGAGTTTCCCTCACGAGAAAAATATTTGTGATTACGATTTCAGTTGTGAAATTATTCGAAGTCAGTAAATCCATGACTGGCCAAATTGGAGGTCATCAAGTGGAAGAAAATGGGAATTGGTTGCATTGGTGTTTGCTGCACCGGATTGGTTTTCAATATTGAGCTAATTTTCAATCTGTGTCTATAGACAGCCAAAAGCTTCAATTTTTAGTATTTATTCCGCGAACATATTCAATACGAGGGAGTATTTTATTCACTTACAAAATTGAAATGCATGAGGACCAAAAATTCGTGTTTCTTGATTTACCAACGATTTCAAACTAGAACAATACTGTACTGTATTAGCGTGTCCTTCGAAAAGCAAAATCCCGAGAAAACATCTTTGAGAATGAACCGCAGAGTCGGGAAGATGCTGGGTTCGAGGGAGCGAGAAGAAAAAAGGCGCAGCCACCGAAACCCACGATTATGATTCTAATAGCCGTCTCGCTGTACCCGTAATTACCCGCGAGGAAATTATGACAAATTGGCAGAAATGTCGGGCCGAGGTCGGGGCTGGTGTTTTGAACGCCTTCTCGCACTTGTTTCCTTCCAGGTTGCGTCCATTTCCTTTCCGTTTTGAAAAAAAAAGAAAATAAACAAGTAAAAGCGGAAAGAATGAAAAGTTTCTTGAGCTGCGCCAAGCTGCGCGACACGGACAACGTTTCCGGGCATGTTATGGATCGGCCTCCGACGAGGATTTCCGCCTGTCGTCGTCGGGGCTTTTTCATCATCATCCTCTTCTTTGTATTTCTTGCAAAAGAAATCCTGTAGCTGGTGAGTCGATCATTCATTCATCTACATTTCCTTTCTGTCCGATGCGAGCCGATGGGCGACGTGCGAGAGAAAACAATCGCGAAAACCTGGGTTTGGCAGAAGTCTCTGGCGGGAATCACTGGTGAATCGGTCCAGTCAATGTTTGCCATCGGAAATTACAGGCAAAATAGGTTTTT
This sequence comes from Notodromas monacha, assembly GCA_905338405.1. Lineage (NCBI taxonomy): Eukaryota > Metazoa > Arthropoda > Ostracoda > Podocopida > Cyprididae > Notodromas > Notodromas monacha. The sequence goes on from CAJPEX010002161.1 coordinate 5,310, forward strand.
CATTAACTAAAATTGGGATGATTTGCTCATATACGTCTGGAAGAATTGTGTCTTTAGAAAACCGTTTCCAAGGTTTTTCGCACCATTTCAGCCCCGAAATTCTGAAATTCAATCTCTGAAATCTCTTTCAGAGTTTATTGCACTGCAAGGAGATTCAGGATATGTTTCGGATATCAGAACCCTTTTTTCATTGCGCTGATGTAATGCGGATTCGCGAAATTTTTAGACACGAAAAAGCTTGAAGAATCTGACGAAAGAGGGAATTAAAAGCGTCGAATTTATGCTGACGTTTTGATAATCTTTCTATACTTTCGATTTGAGGGCCACTTTTGCTCAAATGCCAAAAAAATATGGAATAAAAATATATATTGTAGTTTTCAAGTCTTGTGTTTCCATTTTTATAAGGATGAAAAGTAATTTTAATTGTATTAATGAGCGACCATTATTTCAACCTTAATTAACTCAGGTCATAGACAAAAAACGGTTCCCTGAAACTGCCTCCCGTCAGAAAAAAAAAATAAAAATACTGTAGCTTCACACCTGTAAGTTTTATGTTTTTGTATTCATTCAGAGTGCTGAAAATGTACATTCTTACAAAAATGTCACCCTCCACCATTGAAGAGTTGAACATGTACCTGACCTTGACAATGCGTACACCGTGCTAGTGATTTCATTGACCTTATATTTATAAAAATCTGACAAAATCAGGGTTTACGTTGAAGGGAATCCTCAGGGAATAAACGATGGGGTAAAAAGAAGTTAAGGTGTCATACAACCTCCTAAGTCTGCACCTTAGTACGCGAACATTTATTAAAGAAAGTTCCTATACGACTGTATTGAATGTCAACTTTTACACTTTGTTTTTGCTTATGTTGTGAATTGCGCTCAAAATGCAATAGCCTAAATTCCAAATGCTAGAAATCTTCGACTTCGATTCCTTTTTGTGTCACAGAAAACCAGATTGCCCGTCTTACAAGGGTATTCATTTTTCTTGAAAATTATGTTTTTAAGGTGGAGGTGCGGGTTTATATAAGAGGGCATATGGTGCTCGAATAAGTACATTACAGTATATGCTTTCTCATTTTGTTTTCATTTCTCTATTGTGAGCTGCCTCAGGACCTTCAAATCCGCCGGTTATCCATGAATTTCCCTTGTTTCTAATTCCCTCGCAAGAGTCAAGAGAGCAAAGGCAGAGAGGGGTTCAGTAGATCACCTCAAGTTTCCAGCAGAGTGCGGGTGTACCCAAATAGGCCCGGGCTCCGGTTCTACCTCCACAGGATACGTCCCCCCGGCGCCTCCTCAACAATTTGAAGAGTGGTGCGGTCAGGTTTACAAAAATGTCGTCCCTCAGGTTAAAAGAAAAAAAAAGCTCCATCTCGGCTTGATGGTTTTACAAGCACGAGATCCCGGTACGGGGATCGATCAAAAGCGGAGTCTTCGAATTCCTTTTTCCCCCCGACCCCTTAGTCCGACGGACATGCTGACCAGTATGGCATTTTTTGAATCATTATTATCATAAAGACAAAAGCTGCGCGTATTTTCGAAAATTTTTCGATTCTGCGAGGAATTGCGCAATTTGGGAAGCGTATAGAATGTTATACTCATCCGTGGTTTTCGCGGTCTGTTGTTCCAATCTCAACCTCTCTTATTAACTTCGCACCGAGTTGTTTTAAAGCCCACCTTACACACCGCCCCACTCTTTACGATTACTTCTCCAACTTTCTACCCTAAAAAAGCCTTATGCAGCCATACTGTTTGCACAAATTTTATAGCTGTGTCCAGCCCGCCTATACACCCGCAAGTCTCTTCTTTTTTCCCCCCATCAAAATCATTTAAAAGAAATGAGAAAAAGTCCTGCGTTTTTTCACGACTTCCTTTTGCCCAGCGATATTTCAAGCACCCGCGACTAGTCTGGAATCCGTAGTAATATTCTTCTGAATTCCAATTTTTTTTTCCTTTTTATTTATTTCGTGTATTTTCTGGTCCTGTGGCTGCAAGGAAAACACGCGGCTTGAACTGTTTTATTTCTGCGCAGCTGGGGGGAAACATGTGCAAGTTTTTTCTCCTCAGTGTGTTGCATTTTCTGGGACCACGATATATTCAGTTTCAGATATTCATTCTTCAAGTCTTATTCATGCGGAATACACAGTTTTTCTCGATTATGTGTATCTATTTTTCCCGTTAGATTCAAAAACATTGCAAACCTGGGTTTGGATAAGAGGGAGTACCGAGTAGTTTTAAAAATGCGTTTCGAAATGAGAACCACGGTCCCCGGCAGATCTGAATAGAGACTTTTTCCACGTGCCGAAGAATTCTCGAAACTATTTTTGTGGCATTTACTGCGTCGGGGTGGAATAAAGCTGGAGAAAAATCTGTAAAATAAGAAGAAGGACGGGAAAAAATGGAAGTTATATGGGGAAGAAAGAGAGAAAAGAAACGTGGCGGGAAATAAAACGCGGGTTTGCTCCGCCGTGGTTTCTCGCCTTCGTGCCAGAGGGGCACAGGTGAGATGCTGTTTTAATTGATGGCGAATTTATGCACTTCCATGAATAAATTGGCGCCCTCGAGGGAAAAGGAAAAGAATTTCCTCTACCACCTGGGTACGTAGCCTCGTCGCTTTTGGAGGGCGTGGCCCCAACGGAAGAAAGACGGAGACCTTACGGCGCCGTTAAAAGGATCAGAAGAAGTGAAACATTCCCCAAATCAAAAGATAGGCATAAGGTTTTCTCTTTTAGTAATTGTAGTTATTTCCTGCGAGTCCCGCTGACGAAAGGAACCCGAGGGAACCCGCAAAATTTAGTAGGAAAAGTGTGGAGCTTGATCATGCAACCAAGGCTTTGCAAAATCCTTCGCTGGAATTTATCCATCGTCAGCCGAAAATGGCACGTGAAATCAGAATGCATTAAGGAGGATTCCTCAAAGCATTTTTACGACTCGGTTTGGCACAGTTTCGCCTCAAAATATTCTCCTCGCGGTGTGAGATGAAAAAAAAAAAGCTCGATACAAAAATCATTCACTTTCACACACACTTCTCTATTAAGTCTATACAGTTAAGAAAAAATGTGCTATGAAATCACTCCGAACGAATATCTGGATTATTTTCTGCCATCGACTGTTTCTGAATTCGACACGACTGTATAAATCACCGCCATGAAAAACCCTGCGCCACTCAAACCAGAGCCACAGATTAGCATATGGACCCATGCATCGGAGCAGCGAAAACCTCCCGCACCGGGGTTGCCTTCTTTCTGCCTCTGGAATGCCGCGGCAATTTTCCTAGTCTTCTTCACTTTGTAAGGGGTTTAGTTTTCTATCCGTATTCCGTTTTCTTTTTTAGTAATTGCAGTTATTGCCTGCGAGTCCCGCTGACGAAAGGAACCCGAGGGAACCCGCAAAATTTAGTAGGAAAAGTGTGGAGCTTGATCATGCAATCAAGGCTTTGCAAAATCCTTCGCTGGAATTTATCCATCGTCAGCCGAAAATGGCACGTGAAATCAGAATGCATTAAGGAGGATTCCTCAAAGCGTTTTTACGACTCGGTTTGGCACAGTTTCGCCTCAAAATATTCTCTTCGCGGTGTGAGATAAAAAAAAAAAGCTCGATACAAAAATCATTCACTTTCACACGCACTTCTCTATAAAGTCTATACAGTTAAGAAAAAATGTGCGTACTTTAGTGAGGCTTGCTTATAGACCTAATAAAAGACGGTAGCTGACAAAGACTTAAGCTGTGCTGACATATTTAGTGGCGGTACTTTTTGGGACGCGGTGAGTTTGGTCTCGGTGTCTAATCGTAAATATCGCGGAAAAAAAATTCTCAGAGGATACTTTTTGCGAATAAGGTTAGCCTAAGTTGTACACATTTTCCAAATCAAAATGCTATGGCAATTATGAGAGCCACAAACAAAATCATTGGATCCCTGTGTTGGCGATGCTTTTATGGCTCCAGTTTGAGAGACACTGGTTCCAATTATGACGCTAAACTCTGTTGACACCAACTTTGATACAAAAGATGTAATTAAAAGGAATATCAGTTACCGATGAATCAATGATTTACCTCTTCCATTTATGTTTGATTTCAGAGTTCAGTGATTTTCCATTGACGGTTTTCCAGCGTTTTTAAATGGATCTAAACTTGAGTAGTTTATGAAGAAAAAGTCATTTTGCTTTCGAAAATACTTGCATTCTTCATCAAGATAGGTTTTTCAAATACTTTCCTGACGAATAAAAATAGACGTGAAACTTGTGGCAAAAACAATCAAAGGCATAATCAACATTTTTAACTGCTGATAATTTTCCTAACGAAGAGCAGAAATAAAAACCCTTCTAAAGCGTTTCTTCAAAATATCTCAGCTATGGACGTTGGAAACTAAAGGTTCATAGCTTCAGATCATGGATTAAAAAAACTGAGAAAGGTGTTCATGTCAATGGGGAATATTCCGAAAATCGAGGGAAAGTAGATTTTTTAATAATGAATATAATTCGAGTGTTGAGTATTCTTCTTTCAAGCTCCGCCCGGAAATCAGTCAAAATTGCGCCTAGACTGAAGTTAAGATCCCTTCGCAAACATAACCAAAACCGCAGGCGCAAACTGAACAAATCTCATGAATCACAAATCAGGGCCAATTCATCAAGGCGCCGAAAAGGACGCCGACGATGAGATGACGTCGGTGGCGTTTGCAGATTTTATTTTATTCTTCCACCCGTGGTGGCGGTTGCGACGATGTATTTTCTCGACGACCGGTAATTTTTCCAGTTCATCCACTTTTCATTCCTTTTCTTTAATCAGGAAACTGCCGGCGAAAAGAAAATTACGAAATGGGGAAGCCATGATTGAAAATTCAAACCGCGTCGAGCCCGCACATGGAGTGCGCAAATTAGCGGAATCAATCACAATCCGCGTTGATTATTTTCCTCATTAGCGCCCTGCCTTGAGGAATGAAATATACGCTCTGCTCTACTTTTCATCATGTGATGCAGAAACACGCCTCCGGTTCTTTTGCCGACGCAAGCGTCAGAATGATTACTCATTGCTCAAACGTTCAACGCCAACGAAACCTTACCAAACAAAACTATCACATTGAAAATTATTTTCATGCCTGGAAAATAATACTAAAACTTTAGATAAAAATCCTTGCATCGAGTCACTCTTCATCTGATGTTCTCCTTTGAAAACTGTCTGTGAGCCATGAAAAAAAAAATGAATCGAAGAACAAATCTCATCACGAAGATCAGCATATGCCGTTCAATGTTTTATGAATTATGATCGATCTAAAAAATACAATCTTTGAGAACGTATTATAATTCTTTATTGAAATGCATCTGAAGTTGCTTCTCCAAGTCCCTGATTCCTAGCTGCTATTCTTCTTTGGAATATTCCTCTAGAAATGATTATAACCGGAAACTGATAAAATCATGATTTTGCAAAACACAAAAAAGTTGTGCTTGGCAAGGCCCCTAATGAGAATTTGTCAAAATCATTCAACAATTATTTCAAGTCTTATACTGTACAGTGCTTCTGAGAGGCTTCTCAATTAATCTTGTTCTTTCCATCCTTGAGTTTAAATCATCGAGGCTAATTTAAAAATAGCAAAATTGATTTTTTACCTCATCACTCTATAAAACTATAGTTCACACCCCAAATATGCATGTTTGATGAATTTACAGGAGCAGAATAAGAGATGCACATGCTTTTAAAATTTGAAAACAATGCCCTGAGGAATGTACTAAATGTGAAAAAACATGAGCAAAACAACATTTTCGGTCCCTAAAATTTTCTTCAGCGATGATGAATGTGAAGATTGTCTAAAAAAAAAAGTCAATTGGTGGGATAATAAGTTTTACAAATGCTGGCTGCGGTTATTGTAGGAAATCCACAAAACATTTATGAATAAAAGTTTCTTCAATTTTTTTTTTCGATGATTTCCGAGTAGTGTCACTCAGAAACTTGGAACGAATGACACCTTTAAAATAAGGTATTGAAAAATCTTTTACCTCATCCATCCATTGAATACATTTCATATTGTACATTCTCTCAAAAAAGAATTACGGCGAAAGCGATGGAAAAAACGTGTTAATTTGCCGATACACAAAAATAATGCTGTGGATTGGCTCTTTATGCAGATAAAATCTGAAATAAATATTTTAGAAATTATAAAATATTGCAAACCTGGATGAAAGGTTCAAGACAGCACATGAAAACAATATTGTTTTACGAGCGTTTTCGAGTCGATCACTCGTGAAAGATGTTGCGCAAATTTGAGAAACGGGGACACGCGGGTGATGTGAGGGTCTATTTGCACGCAGAAAAAAAAATTATATGAAGAATTTCGGGCATTTCTTCAAAGAGATCTCGTTACAGGTTTGCGAAAAGGCGGGCAAAAAACCCGCAGAATTAGGAGGAAGATATATAAAACAAAAGATTCCAACAACAACAAGAACAACAACAACAGCGAGAGAGAGAGAGAGAAAAAAAGAAATGTAATTGGTCTCACGAAGATGGATGAAGAACCCTGCCTGCAAGTGCGGGGTGAAGTTGAGACTCAAGAGAGAGAGAGAGGGACACAGTCGGTCCCCGACCCAAGCAGAGGGTACCCGGCGGCGCTGGGTTTGATTTAAGATCCCCGGGGCCCATGCTCACCCAGTTTCCCCAAATATTTTGCCACGGACAATCAGGTTCGCGTCGCGGGGGAGCCGTCGGCGCGATAACTCCTCGCCAATGAAGGGCCGTGTTCGCACCTGCGGTGTCGGGCAGATGAGCTCTATGGCGAGAACCCGAAAGCATGGCTGCGCCTCATTCGCCATCCGCGCCATTATTTATGGCCGTCTGTCTTGTCTTGTGCGAGCAAAGAGGGAACTGACTTACAACGTACTCCATTCCATTCCATCCCATTCCTGGCTCAATAATGAAAAAAAAAACATTTGGTGCCTTGTTGTGGTGGGCTGGTCCTCGAAACGAATTGATCCAATAATGATCGTCACAGAGAATACGAATAAATATATGAAAAAGAGGGAGTTATCTTGCGTTATTTGTCTGAGCTCTTCAGTTATGAGAAATGTTCGCGAGCAAGAGAGAAATTACTTACAACGTACTCTCCATTCCGTTCCTGGCTCCATGATTAAGAAAAATATGTGGTAACTTATTGTAGGATGCTGGTCCTTGAAATAACGAACTGATCAAATGATGTTCGTCACAGATAATAAGAATAAATTAAAATGAGAGGGTCGCGTTATTTGTCTTATGTACTCAGTTTTGAGGAATTTTCGCGGGGAAGAGGGAAGTGACTCACAGTCACAACATATTCTCCATTCAATTCCTGGCTCATTGATAAAAATAATATGAGTGTCTTATTGTGGGATGCTGGTCCTTGAAACGAACTGATCCAATGATGTTCGTCACAGATAATAAGAATACCGGTACATAAAAATGAGAGAGTCGCGTTATTTGTCTTATATCTTTAGTTTCGATGAATTTTCGCGAGGAAGACGGAAGTGACTCACAACATAATCTCCATTCCATTCCTGGCTCATTGATAAAAAAAAATATGGGGTGTCTTATTGTAGGATGGTCCTTGAAACGAACTGCTCCTATAATAATGATTGACACAGAGAATAAGATAACCCTCTTTTTAATGTATTCTTATCTCTCTAGTTTTGAAGAATATTCGCATTAACTTCGTCATGCCATGGTTTATGTAAATGATGATAAATTTTGACCTCTGCTAATAAGTCAGAATATTTTTTGTAAGATTCACAGCATGGGTAATTAAAAGAATAAATTTCGCACGATGACAAAACACTGTCTACGTTACCCATTTATTTAACTGGATGAAGAAATGTGATAAAAATGGAGTAATAACTCATCTGCAGTTTTGACTAGCGAAAATTTGACAGGTTCTTACGTCACCCAATTTTTGGAGTTATAGTTTATGCCAATACAGTACTGTAATGAAGAAATGAGTTCCCTGCAGTGCTCGAAATATTTTTTGCAACAACAAATCACGTTGAAAATTGCGTCTCATATTCGATGGCCGTCTTCGATTTCCAAGTTGATTGCATTGCAAATTCTGACCAAGACATTCTTTTGAATAGAATAGTCCCGAATAAAATTACGCAGATTCCTAGAAGCATTTTAGTCTACGTTACAACAGCTACGATATAATTTTGATAGACTGTACATCAGATTATTGAGTTTTCGACGGGAGAATACGAGAAGAATGACGCTGGACTGATTTGAATGCAGGAACGGAATGACATTGAAGTTAAGTTTTACTCACGGACACATTTATGTCTTATTTTTTAGCCCGAAAAATAGGGTTGCGTCTTAAATCATTGGAATCTTACTCGTGAAGTTGAAAGAAGGTATTCATTTCATAAAACACGCTAAATTTTCAACGGATTCGAAATTGAACAAAATTTCGAAGCTATTTTATTTTAATTAGGTCTGCTGAAAGTAACTCGGAACAAGAATTCATGTATTATTACTGCTTATTAGGTACTCATTCTTCTGCATATACATTATATTCTTCTTCGAGATTGAAACAATTTGAACCAATGAGCAAATGTAAAAATGAAAAAAGGAAGAAAGGATTATTTTTCGAATCACATGTTAAGCCGTCGGTAAAGTGAGACTAATGTTATGATAAGATTAAATTGTGGCGAAAATAAAATCTCTTTGTACATTGAAATATTATTAGGTAGTCTCTGATTATCGAATCATTCCTAAAAGAACAGCAACATGTTCTACGGGACCGAAAGAGAAGCAGAAGTTCTGAACTGAATTCTTCACTTTTCAAGTAAAATTGGTTAACACGTTAACTCCTCAAACTTTACTATCGAATTCCTATCTGCAACTTTACCTTTGCAGTGCTTGATCAGCAAAAAATTCGTACGAACCTGTAGAACATCAATTTGTGTCTCAAAAAAGGCAAAAACAGGAGATACGCGCTATAAATTATTCGAACGTAATAGACTTTTAGTTGAATTATGAGTAATGAGTGTGTTTTCGAGTATATCCAGAAAAACTTGAAGATAAACTTTTTTCCTGTGATGTCGTGTGTGAAATGCGTTCGTGGTGCAGGAACTTAATACTGTATGTGGTTTCAACGTGTCACGAGAGTAAATTAGATTTTACGATTAACTTGATAGAAGCGTAATAAGCTGTAGGTTTCCAGATAATTTTCTGGCGTAGATTGAGAGAAAATTCATTGTTCTTTCTGGGCGAGGTTCTGAGTTCGCGAGCTGCTCATTTTCTTGATGACAAAAATTGATTGAACGATCTTTAACTCGGGAGAGGTTATAGTCTTACTAAGGTATTTCCTTCTGCTGCTTTCCTCTTCTTCTTTTTTTTTATACTCTACAAATTTTTCTTGTTAGATTTGCTGGAATGAGGTTCTGAGGAAAGAGACGACACGAGATTTTTCCTGTAGGCAAAACGATTCATCACGAGGCTCATCTGCACCCACGTCATGCGCAACGCGGTTCCTTATTGCTGCCAGGTTCTTTCTCTGCGGGTTGCCGGGATCCAAGGGCTTCGACCTCATTACCAATGAACGCAAATAAACCCTCTCTCTGTCTCTGACGACGACTTGGTTAACAAGAATGAAGACACTTTCTTCAAAAATACTCCCGACTTGACTCCGACTCTGTGTTCATTAGCTGGGATGTACTGGAAAATGATTATTCATGCGTCGTTTACGGTGTGAACGCGGCTTTTTTGAGTTACCGGAGCTTTTAAAGCCTGCGTGCAAATTTTAATTGAATTTTAAACCACTTTATACAGTCCTTGTTGTGGCATTAGATTTCTGTGACTGCGGACGTTCCTCGATGAACGTTGTAAAAAGAGCCGTAATCTCGATCAACTCAAACCCAATCGAAGGAAATTAAATGCAATTATTCATTTTGACATTCAGCAGAAAGGCTTGATAAATATTAGCAGTAACGAAAATTAATTTTAGAAAAGGCCAACCCAGGTTTCCATGCGAGAGATAAACAGTTTTATCTGCTTGGTCAAGAGTTGTCAAGACATAATTCTAAAAACCTTTTCCAAACACTAGCCTTGAAGCAAACCTCCGTTAATTTGATGATAAGTTCTTTCAAGTGAAGCACACTTTGAAGCAGTTGGTTAATTTTTGCTCAACAATTTGACCCTTTACCACAAAATTAAAGTTGAAAATTAATGAAGTGAGAAAATGTAGAAACAATTTCCCAACTCGATCAGCGTGGTCAAATCTGCGACAATGGCGCTACGAAAAAAAATTAAATCTTAAAAATTAAATTAAATCGTGGAAAATCGAAAATTGGAACATTCGTTTGGAAATTATGATGAAATATCAATCTGAAGAAATTACGCCGATTTTTATTCATCCACAGTAATTTCATAGAGAGGGAAAAAATGGAGACAAAATTTGGCCACCTTTGAACCACATTTTTGCCAGCAACCTGTCTGATCCACCGGCCAAAACTTATTTTCTTTTTCTAATGACAAGTGACTCCTGACTGCAAACTTGAGATTCTATGCAGTCTGAATGATCAATACAATTGTTAGAAGAAAAAATTAAACAGCGAGTCCTGAGCAGTTATTGATCCTTGCAAGCAGCAATCGAAATATAAAAAAAAGGAAGAAGACGAAACTGAGGAAAGCGCCACACGTTTCGGCATTAATTGCATTTAATGACGGGGCTTTCGGACGATCAATCTCAGGCTCTGGTCTGGATCTGTCTGCTCGGATTCAATCCCCCCACGTTTATTACTTGGGAAGAGATCAGTAGTGATTGCTGGAGACACGCCCCGCCTGACCGACGTTGAAAGCCTGGCATTTAGCGGCGTGTGTGTGGGCCGCTGATTATTGATTTCCTCGCCGAAGCCGCCTCTGAGGTTTTCTGATACTCCACTGCCTCATTTTTTTATTTATTTGATTCTGAACATTTTTTGTTGTCCGTCAAGACTCAAGAGTTGGCGCGAAATCTGGGTCAGTCTCGCCCAACTTTCAAAGCATAGAAGAAAAAATATGATGTATTTGGGCGAAGGAAGTTTTGGCACGGCTGAGTTGAACTTCGATTTCGCGGCGATGAAATCCGTGGGCAAATACAAGTCGTTATCAATTCTAGAAGTATATTCAAGATGTTAAAGTTGTATTTGATGAATTTTATCGTGAAAAGTGTTGCGACGATGGACGGGTCGCAATGATTTTAGCGAATCTGGGCTAAAAAAAAAAAAAAATCCAGAATTTTCTAGGGACTGTTTTTAAAGAATTAATGAAGCCGGCTTTTGCTTCAGGGATATTTTTCCTTGCTGTGTCATGTCCCACGAAAACGCAGTATGAAGGAAAGATAAAACATTAAATGATTAAGAAAATCCATGATCGAAAAGAATTCCCCTTCGTAGATGAAATAATTTATTTTTAATTCGAAATTTGTTTACTTCATGTGATCCTCCTCAAGATTTGGTCATCGGATGAAAATTCAAGACTATGTCCGATAACAAAAATATATCCCTGAACAATTTTCGGAAGATGGGCGCAAAACTTTACGTCTTTTCAAGTGAATTTTGGACAGAGACTTTTTTTTCAAGTTTTAGGACGTCTGTTGTATAATTATATTTCCACTTTGTTCGCCAGATTCGAAATGATCAAAATCATTCGAAATCGAAATGTCCAGCAAATTAAATTTTGATATTCGAGTTCACTCCCGCTTAATTCATGTGAGCATCAACATCGGTCAGCTGTTCCATTCGGTTTTGAGCCGCGGTCCTTATAAAATGTAAATTCGCAACATTTTCCCTTCAATATTCATTTTTATTAGTCTATTTGGTACAGAGCCATAGGATTATTTTCATTTCACACACTCTGCAGCATCAGGTGTGATGGAGTTTTGCTGAAGGATGGGTAAATTGTTGACGTTCGAGGGTTATTTTTTTGTGTGCCCTATTCCTGCGGCAGGTGAACCTCGGTTTTTTCCAAAGAGATTTATTTTGTTGTAGCTGGGAGCAATGAGGCATTCCGATCATTCATGCAATGCTCATCGCCTTGTTTTGCCTCGGCGGCAAGAGGAAAAAGATGCCAACATTTTTAACGATTCAATCTTCGCCGAGCCCAGGCAACCGACACGTGACGAAGCTTTTAAGACCTGGGCGTTGAATTCGCGTTTTTCACTCGGCATTAATGGGATTTCTGAATCGATGAGCAAGTTCAGCTTTTTTCTGAAAGCGAGTCAAAAAAAAAATTTCACGGGCATTTTAATTTGTTTTGCGAGAAACTACTGTGTCACAGGCATGAATGGTCCCCGAACTTTGTCTGGATTATATGTTGAGAAGCATTTTTCACAATAAACCTAGGTCGAAAAATCGTCATAGAAAGTGTTGATGCCCAAAACTTTAATATTCCGAATTCCGGGGTCTCTTAGTACCTAGAAGTAAGTTCGCAGTGGTTGACACTGTGATGAGGCGAACTCTATTTTCCGCTGTTGAAATTTTAAGACGAACACAAAAAGCATAGAAGCTGAAAACCGATTCACAATACAGCAGTCTATAAATGCACTGTACTATAACTACCGTAAAATTATCATTTCAAAGCTTTTTGAACTGGTAATTCTGAAAGTTGTTTCTGATAGTGGCGAGAAAATCTTGACCTCGTCTCAACAAACATGTGTGTACTTTTAATTTTCAGAAATTATTTTTTATCTTGTGAAAATCGCTTACTGGCAATCCAACACCAGCACATATGGAAGCAAAAAAAAATTCCTGAAGATGCCGCATTTGTTTTGACTCAAATCTAATTTTTATATTAAATAATTAATCACTATAGCATCGACATTTTCTCTGGTTACCCTGTAGCCAGACACGAGGCCAATTTTTTATTTGCCCAAAAAAATTTGTTTGTCGAGAGACTGAATCACTTTTTCGATGCCATGTCACTTATTCCTTCGATCAGTCTTGTATCTATGAAGAATCTACGATGAATTATGCAGCGCAGTTCTATCATGAAATGTGCGATAAATTGAAAAGCAAGTTCATCAACGGAATGATTTCCGCTTCGTAGCTTGTTAAACATCGTCCAAGATTCATCCAAAATAATTTTGTGTTCATGACCTTGAAATGTTTACGTTTTGTGCGTCTGATAAAAAAATTAATTGCCATGTACCCAGTAAAGTTTTCAACCCTGCCGATAATATTTATTGAACTACCCGGATATATTGAGTGGAGCATTGAAACAGTTATTCGATTTCATTATAAAGACGTAACATAATCTTCATCCGACAGAACTTGAAATTTTCATCTTCCTAACGTCCTGAACTTTTTAATGGTCCTATGGGTCTTGCAAAAAAGTGATTTTTATTGGAGGTACGAAATCTGCGATGCATTTGGGAGTGCATTTTAACGAGGAGATTGCGCCGAGTTTTTCAAAGCTTCTCCCTTATTCTTCCATAATTCATTGATTACGTGATCATGACGACCTGAAATGTATTCAAGCTTGTGTGGTAAATTTAGTGAATGGATCATCTCGCGGAACCCGTGGGTTGATTGTGAGCTCACTCATTGTCGCTGCAGCGTCGACGTTATCCGCTCTCTCTCAGGGTTGTCGCCGCTGGCAATTTTTTTTCTCCTTGCTTCTTCAACTTGTTCTTCCTCGTCTTCTACCAGGAGAAGAGAGGTGAAGTGAGAGAGAGAGAGAGAGAGAGATTGAGAGCATTCTGTAGCACTTGTGCCCGAGGAAATAAAATTCCTGAGATCCCAGGGCCCGATGAGCAGGACGCGCCCTGGGTGTCATGAAGAAGAGAGGTGAAGTGAGAGAGAGAGAGAGAGAGAGATTGAGAGCATTCTGTAGCACTTGTGCCCGAGGAAATAAAATTCCTGAGATCCCAGGGCCCGATGAGCAGGACGCGCCCTGGGTGTCATGTTCAGGCGTGCCTGAAGATGAATTGGTTTTTGATTAGGGACGTTGAAACCGTGTTTCCCATCCGGGGCCCCTGCGACTTGCTCGATATTCCACATAGCGTCAACAGCTTTGCCTCATATTCCCGCTTCCTTCCCCCCCTTTTTTTAAAGTTGCTGCTTCTATGAGGATCTATATAGTTTTTACTTGTCACTGCATCTCAAGAGAAGGTGTTGAATTCTGAACATGGTTCCCCAACGGCCGGAAAGAGATGGAAGGCTTCATATATATTCATACTGGATACTGAAACCAGTGCTTCAGGTCTTGAAACTTGAATCCCGCGATAAAGGTTCATTTTCTGGTATTTTTTTTTTCGAGCCTAATATAGAAATTATCACGTAATTTTTGAAATATTTGTGAAGAGCTTTTTCTGGGTTAGATGAGTGAAAGAGGACCGTTTCGTTTTGTGCAAAATGTTTCCTCAGTTGAAGACACAGTTTGTCCTTGCAGACGCGAAAGTTGAAGAGCTGGTTTTTTCGTTTTATTTTCGGATTCCGTTGATGTAGTTTTTCTTGATTTATGAAAAATGAACGCATTTTTTAAAAAGATAAATTGTTATTTGTTTTTCCAGCTCCATTTTTTCTTGGCTGAAGTATTGGGAAGACAGAGTAGTTCATAGTTCAACTCACTACGTTTTCTCTCACCCGTTTGGATGTTTTATGAATCTTCATGGAATCTATGAGCAACTTGATCCTGAATTTTGGATTCAATTATTTGAAACATCTTCGCATGATGAATGTAAGCATTTTGACTTCTATTCTCCTCTTGGCCAATTTTTGTGCTTGTAACGAAGGTGAAGATGTCCAGAAACAAAAATCGGTGAGCAAGAATTTTATTTTTGATATATTGGGCAAGAGAAGAGCATCTTGGCAAATAAATAAAGTTTTTCTCTGTTTTTTAAAACTCCATACTGGCCTTGAGGGTTCTGATTAAATTGTAGGCTTCTTATATGAAAAAACGGTAATTAGTGAACAAATGTTGGAACTCCCTTTGTATCTATGTATGAATGTGAATGAAAATACGTAAACGTTATCAAGCTGTGAAGATTTTTTACTTTAATATGAATACACGATCATTTAATTATTGCCCTTCGATTTTTTAAGCGCTGTTGCTTCCTGATATTCTCACATCTTGAAAAGATTTTTAAAAGCTCTGTTCGAAAGTGGAATTGTGTAACGTGAGGAATTTCAAAGTTCCAGTGAAATATTCATTTTTTTCTTCGTATGCGCCTTTAATAAAAAATTATTGAATGAATGTTATTCGACAAGAGTGGTTTGAAATAATTGCAGCACCTAGCACAGTTTTCACAGATTTTTGTTGTGCTGCGTAATATATTTGACAAGAGAAAATGAAACGAAGGTGATGTGGGCAGGCCCACACGTCATATTTGCTCGCTGGGCTTTTGTTGTTTTGTTTGTGTTTTCCTGCAGGTTGTTGTTGCTTTTTTATTGTTAACTATACAATTTTCTTGACCGTGTCCCGAGCTGAGGAACAATGAACGTTATCGGTTTTCATACCCGAAGCGCAGGGAGGATATTGATTGATCGCTGGGCGAAAATGCCGACACC
>CAJPEX010002161.1:21273-43501 GCA_905338405.1 Notodromas monacha
CAGCTAGCTCGATTTTCTCAAAATTTCACTGTGAAATCGCAGTCATATATGCAATCATACATTCGGAGAAATGCGCAGGAATTTTCAACAGTGTTTCAACGCAAAAACGAACATAAAAAAATAAGAAGAATCCCGACTCAGAAAACACGTGGACGTTGCGAGTACAAGACAAACATTGCAACAACATTGTTTGCTTTCGCCACAGATGCTCAATAAGCACTCGATTCTGTGCTTTTCTTTTCTTAAAAAAAATTGGTAACTTCCTCAAGAAAAAATATGCAAAAGAAGGGCATTCGTTATCCCGATTTATCTCTGTCAAACACGCCTCAGTTCCACGTTTGCGTCCCGACGGGGATTTCTGAAACATGGCGCACGATTTTTCTTGCAGCGCGAATCACCGTTTGCAGTCGGCACACCGGGTTTCCGGAAATTAATTGCCTGCTCATTAAATGTTCAACGGCCCGAAGGAGAGAAGAAACCGCAACTTGCGGCTAATTCTTCCCCGCTCAACAAAACCCTCTCCACAACGAACAAATAAAAAGCCATAATTCTTGAGAAGATACCAGGGAAGAGAATGGATGCAGGTTAATTTTACTATTCATCTATACTAACTCTAGGAAAAATTCTCAGGATTCTTCCGGGGTTCCAATGTTGCTGGTAGCCCATGAAAAAAGGACCATGTGTCTTTTCTCAACTAGTAAAATAGCTTTCAGCAAAGAATCACTGCTTCGACGAAATGGGGATGACTTCCACGAGCAATGTGATTTTCTTACTTTAATTTTTTACTCAGTATTTCGGGATAATTGTTATATATTAAAATAGTAGATGATTAGATACTTACAGATGAATGTTCAATTAAATTTCACTTCACTACATTTTAAGTTAAAATTTCCACTCACTTTTTTTTTTTTATACCGACAAAAAGAAAAAACATTGCAGCAATCATTGCATATTCTTCGCTTCTCAATTTCAACATTGAATATTGTAAAAATTTTCTTCGCAGATTTGAACGTACGATGAAATTTTAAAAAATCAAGCACTGTCATGCGAAGATGAAATTATCCGAAAGGATGTGTGTAAAATGCGAAAATTGCATTTCGCATGAAAATCACAGTCTAACGATCGACTGACCGATCTCCAAAAGCGCTCGGTAAAGCGTTAACGTCCGTGTTATGATAAAAAGGACGCCCAAGGGCCTTTTGATCTCGTGGATTTCTTAGGACTCTTAAAAGGATTTGAAACCGGGTGAATACCTCTCTTTTTCCGTTGAGGCCCAACTAACGGTTTTGGCCGTAAATTTCCGCGACAACTGACCAGAAATAGCCTCGAAAAACAACCCGGCGTCACACTGAGAAGCAATCTTGCTGCTTGTCTTCGCTATTCTTCTCGAAACCCACCAAGAAAGAAAAAAACCAATAAAAAAGTCCCAAACCTCGAAAAAAACAAATCTTGGTGAGATTACAAAATTACACAAAAGGGGAAGTCAGTCGAGGACAAGGACCTCCTGCTGGACACGTCGGCAACAAGCCACCCTCTGACACGCGTTTCTTATCTCGCAACACGACGCTTCTGTTTGGCGAAGTCAAAGAAGAAAAAAAACACACACACACACAAGGAAACACACAAACAAAAACACGTTGCAAAGAAAAAGGGTTACCGTATTCCGTGTGCGAATTGCGTGGCCCGAACCTTGCCATTTGTTTTGCGTAGTCTGTGAACTATGACGCGAAAGAATCGCTGCCAAGGAGACAAGCATCTTTCCGCCCGATCAACCCCTTTCTGCCTGTCTCTCTTTCTTTCAGCTTTTTTCAGCATTTGAACAAAAAAATATTGAATCTTGAAGGAATCTTGAAAAGAAGACGAATGTCTCCTTGGACGCAGTACTAAGATGAAATACTTCTTCGACCGTTGAATCCAAGAAGCATGTATTTTTTCGAAAAAAAAGGTGAAATAAAAAAACAATCCGTTCGATTCAAAAATCAGTCATTGAAGAAAATTCCGCTAATATCCATTCATGTTTTATTGCTACTCATTATCGAGGTATTTTCTGGAGCTTTATCTGATCGAATTCCATGTCCGCCTCCGTATTCAATTTTGCATTCAAACGTTAAAAAATGGCGAAGAGAAGAGATGGAAAATACATTTTTTAATTTAATCGAAAGTTTAAAAATACAGTATTATTTTAACAGTTTTTCCAGCTCTGCTTCGCTCGAAACTGAAATTCTCGCCCCTCAGGAAATGTGAAAGATTCCAAGGTGAACATAGTCCGTGATAATTGCTTACTCTCTTCTCGATGTGCCAATTTCAGTCGCATCTCCTCATTCTTTTCAAAATCTCTTCGGATTTTCATCAAAACTATATCACTGGAATATTCCCTTCAGCAGTTCCCTACTAACCTGCAATGCGATTCAGTTCGTCCACTCGCGCGTGTCGCAGCATCATAATGAAGCGAATTTCGAAAAGAACCAAGAAATCCCCCCCCCCTTTTTTCCCCTCCCTCCACACTTTACCCCACTGAAAAAAAAAAGAAAGATTAAATTCCAGAAACAAGACACATTGACGAGCCTACAAAAGCAGAAGAACCTCGGACTAGCTGGACAAGACACGTTGCCCGCGATCACGGTAAAATTTCAATTTACCCCCCGTCGACACAGCGGAATTAACAGAGCAACACGGAAACGCTTAAAATGCGAATTGCTGACGTCACGACGATGCTTTGATGGTTCTGGCACGCGCACCTGTCACCGACATTCCCCAAATATAATAAAAATAAAACATTCCGGAACCACCCTGCTGATCTTCATCATCATTCGCTGATTGCAGCACAGAAGCCGAAAAATCTCAGGAAATAGCTGAATCACCGCATGAATGGAGAATTGGATAACACCCCTGAAAAATGTCTATCTCTGGAACATCCTCGCATTCCGGCGGTAAAATTGATTACAAAAACTAAAATATATACATTTCATAATAATATTCCCTGTGTGCGATTAAATTCCGGAGGACAATTACTTTATGGGACATTCTTACGCAGCATGGTTTCAAAATTTTAAAGACTAATTTCCAGAAAACAATAATCGTAAAAAAACGACGAAAGTTAGCTAAAAGCTCGCTATTGAATCAAATACAAAAATTCATTCAAATTTTTTTCACCATTTTTCCGTCAATTGGAAAGAAAAAATATGACAGAGTGTAGTGCTAAAATTCGCTAAAAAAAAAAGCATTGATACAAGAAACTGAATTCCGATACTCAAGGAAACGCTTCCTTCAAGATGCTTCAACTGCTGGTTTATAATTTTTTATGTTTGATATTGTTCATGTTTTGGGAATTTGGAGCAATTGAAAACTGGGATATTTCCGTGATGAATTATGGCGAATAAAACTTGAGCAGATTTTCCTGAATATTCAGCAGAAGCATTTCAACGAATTTTTTCTTGTATTTATTGGGTGACCAACACCTTCATTCACGGCAAAGAAAAATGACTCGCTCGACTAAATGTGGGGGATACGAGTCTACCAGATAATTTCCGGCCATCTGACACAAGTTTTACGACAATAAGAGCAGACACGAAGCGAAATAATTTCTCGAGATTTTATTATTTCATCAAGTGCAATTTACCTCAGCGAAGATTATACGAAGTCATCTCTCTACTGGACACAGAAAATTTCCAGAAAATCTTTCTCAGTTGATGTCAAGTTCGCGTGCAGCCAAGATGGAAAAAAAATTGTGATCGATCGCTGTGGACTCCCACCAATTTACTTCCGCTGTCCAGTTACACTGTCATCGACAAAATTATCATTACAGCTCTCGTATATGTCTCTGTTGAGGCGTGAAAAACTGTCTCGAAGAATTTTCAGTTTTCCTGTATGATTTATTAGTTTTATTTCATTTTTTTTTTTGCCCGCGGTGAGCCGTAAAAGCGGGTCGCTAGTTAGTTATAGGAGGGACGCGAAGCCCATACTTTTGGCTATTGCAAGTAACAAGGAGTCGAGCCCTGTGCCAGTTCTTTTAACATATCAATTGTTATTTTTTCGTTAAACAACCTGCAGGAAAACACAAAGAAAACAACAAAAGCCCAGCGAGCAAATATGACGTGTGGGCCTGCCCACATCACCTTCGTTTCATTTTCTCTTGTCAAATATATTACGCTGCACAACAAAAATCTGTGAAAACTGTGCTAGGTGCTGCAATTATTTCAAACCACTCTTGTCGAATAACATTCATTCAATAATTTTTTATTAAAGGCGCATACGAAGAAAAAAATGAATATCTCACTGGAACTTTGAAATTCCTTACGTTGCCCAATTCCACTTTCGAACAGAGCTTTTAAAAATCTTTTCAAGATGTGAGAATATCAGGCAGCAATATCGCTTAAAAATAAAAGGGCAATAATTAAATCATCGTGCATGCATATTAAAGTAAAAAATCTTCACAACTTGATAACGTTTACGTATTTTCATTCACATTCATACATGGATACAAAGGGAGTTCCAACATTTGTTCACTAATTACCGTTTTTTCATATAAGAAGCCTACAATTTAATCAGAACCCTCAAGGCCAGTATGGAGTTTTAAAAAACAGATTATTTGCCAAGATGCTCTTCTCTTGTCCAATATACTGTATCTCAAAAATAAAATTCTTGCTCACCGATTTTGTTTGTGGACATCTTCACCTTCGTTACAAGCACAAAAATTGGCCAAGAGGAGAATGGAAGTCAAAATGTTTACACTCATCATGAGAAGATGTTTAAAATAATTGAATCCAAAATTCAGGATCAAGTTGCTCATAGATTCCATGATGATTCATAGAACATCCAAACGTGTGAGAGAAAACGTAGTGAGTTGAGCTATGAACTACTCTGTCTTCCCAATACTTCAACCAAGAAAAAATGGAGCTGAAATAACGAATAACAATTTATCTTTTTAAAAAATGCGTTCATTTTTCATAAATCAAGAAAAACTACATCAACGGAATCCGAAAATAAAACGAAAAAACCAGCTCTTCAACTTTCGCGTCTGCAAGGACAAACTGTGTCTTCAACTGAGGAAACATTTTGCACAAAACGAAACGGTCCTCTTTCACTCATCTAACCCAGAAAAAGCTCTTCACAAATATTTCAAAAATTACGTGATAATTTCTATATTAGGCTCGAAAAAAAAAATACCAGAAAATGAACCTTTATCGCGGGATTCAAGTTTCAAGACCTGAAGCACTGGTTTCAGTATCCAGTATGAATATATATGAAGCCTTCCATCTCTTTCCGGCCGTTGGGGAACCATGTTCAGAATTCAACACCTTCTCTTGAGATGCAGTGACAAGTAAAAACTATATAGATCCTCATAGAAGCAGCAACTTTAAAAAAAGGGGGGGAAGGAAGCGGGAATATGAGGCAAAGCTGTTGACGCTATGTGGAATATCGAGCAAGTCGCAGGGGCCCCGGATGGGAAACACGGTTTCAACGTCCCTAATCAAAAACCAATTCATCTTCAGGCACGCCTGAACATGACACCCAGGGCGCGTCCTGCTCATCGGGCCCTGGGATCTCAGGAATTTTATTTCCTCGGGCACAAGTGCTACAGAATGCTCTCNTAAAACAAAGTTTCTCAACACGTTACGTTACTTGAATAAAGCTATGAAAAGGCATCGAATTGATTTCCTCAGTCAATTCTTCTTGTTTTTCATGCTATCAATGTTTCCAGTGGTTTGATATTTGGTAAGAAAAAGTAACTCGATTTTTAATAAGGCCGGAAAAACACTAAAATGGGCATCTTAACATTTAAAAATTATTCTTTCTTTTCATGGGCCACCCTGAACTATTTCTGAGATAAAAAAAAAATGCTAGACTTTCGAAATTAGTTTGAAATTTTATTTCATAAAAATCCTGAAGTTGTAAATTGTCTGAAGGTACACTAAACTCGAAAAATTATGGCAAAATCCTCTCAATTCTCGCGAAGATTAATTTATTTTTTATTTTTTAATTTCTGTGTTGGACAAAGAATTGAGGCACCCACAATCTTGGATAAAATTTGATAACTCTCAATCTGATGCTGTTTTCATAAGTTCAGGGGTGTTTCAAATGAGCCTAGGATATTTTTATTTTTCCTGTCCGGGGACTTAATAAAGACTTCTTTGTTTAAGTGCAAAAGCCCCTATTAAAGTTGTAAGTTGGAGTACTTTATCGTTCATAAGGTGTGTTATCAACGCGGTTTTACAAGCCCGTTTGCAACCGTAACTACCATTCGTTCTCTGTTCGGTCATTGATGCATTTATTTGTGGGCATGTTCTTTGCCATTGAATTGAAATATCACGGGACTCTTATAGGAATTTTTCGTATGGTTGTGGAACCCGCATGAAGACACGTTGTCCAGAGGTGAGGAATGACGAGGCGGAAACGGTGAAAAAACTAGTCGGATTTGTTTCTTACGTGCCCACAAGCAACAAAAATCCCCGGAGTGTCGTTCAATTAACCCGCAGCGACCGATTTCTCATCACAGCACATGACAGATGAGCGCGAAATGCCAACAACACTCACCTGGAGGGTAACAAGAAGAAGAAGAAAAAAAAAACTTGCAGAGAAATTTTGAAAAGGTAAAGAAAACGAGAACTCTGAGGATGAACAAAAATCCTGAGTGGGGAAAAAGATAGTTGATGAGCCTTGTGGCTCACCCTTTGACCATTGATACCCCGTCACGGGGTTTCCCATTAATCTTGGGCCTCTTTCTGCCAAAAAACCCGCGGTGGGATTTTTTCTCTCTTCTTCTTCAGTCTTCTTACCATTTGTTGCGACTTTGTTGCCACAACACGGGGCCAAACACGCGGAATGAAACCACAGGGAACCTTGGCAAATATTTTCCCTTGCATTTCCCACGCACTTTTCTCTTTCTCGCTTTATGGATCTCGATTTCACAGTCTGAGGTTCCGGAACAGTTCGATTTCAATCCAAAAATTTTATCTAATATTTGACGAGCGGAACTATGAAAAAATTCTTTTCGAACGTATATAACTGTAGTTTCTAACACTTGAAAGCTTCAAACTCGTATCAAACAAGAATTTCAGTGATGAAATGGTTAGATATTTTTGATTGAAGAATCAATGGATGGACCGAGCGTAAATTTAGAAAGTGATGCAGGGTTTACAGATGATGCAAAATAAACCTGTATTTCCTAGTCTTTGGCACACGTTGTATTAGATTCTATGCAAAGAGATGCCTCCAAGCAGTCTTTCTCCTATATTGATCATAAGACTTTTTTTATGTTTCTGACATGGGAAATAGTCGCATCTCCCACAAATCACTGCATATGATCATCTTGAATGAACTTTGGGTAGGAACTATTTCTATTCATTATTCGAGCAATATTTTTCGTAACTATACCAAAAAGGAAATTCTCTCAAACTGTGTTTTCTCATATGTATAGCGACAAATTAAGAATCAAATTTTAAATTAGATAGCATTATTTTTCTTCTGATTTGAATTTAAGTCGCAGTGATAATATTAAATTTGATTATCGTGTTTTTCAGAGATTTATTTTCAGCGAGTAAAATTTGAATGACAGCCTGCGTTTTCCCGAGAAACTACCATTAATTATGGGTTAATCATGAATCTATAAATTTTGCTGTGACATGAATCTGTTCAGATTAAGTCTGGTAATATTATTTTAATTATTGCTCCGTTAGGTGAACTGTCTCAATCCAGATCATGTTGGTTTTTCATTTTTACCCGACTACATTCGACACTGTGTGTTTATATTTTTGTAAGAAATAACTTTGATTTTAACTTTTATTGGAATATAAACATGTTTCGTTTGTTGAAAGGAAAGCGAAAATTGAAAGAAGCTCGCCAGCCGATTGTATAAGCATCCATTATTTCAGAAATCATTGTTATCGCACAATTTGGACGAGATCGAAGTGAATACACTTTGTAATTGGCTTCAACTTTAGAATGAAATGCATTCATTGATAATTCTTTGAATGTAGCATTCTATTTTCTGTGAAAGGAATTCGAATCGTTTCTCAGATTCAGTCAGGTTTTTTTTTTTTTAACGTGGGTCCGTTCACTAGAATCGTATTAATTTTTTAATACGTACGCAGTAAATCATCACTTAGACAAACTTAGTTTTTGTAAACGCAAGAATAAATGCAACTATAATGTCTTTTATTGTTTGACCTGCTGTGACATAAATTTAAACATTTTTTCAGATTCGATCACGTTGAACTCCTTTCAACAAGTCCTTCCACTAAAACTGTCTCACACTAGATTGGCTTGATTATTTTCCCAAATTTCGAATCGAAATGTTTGACAAGACAGACGTTGGTACTGTATTGAGTTTCATTGCCGTTTGCCGGCTTATGAACATGTTTCGTTTGTTGAAAGAAAAAGAGAAACTGGGAGAAGCTCCGGCGCCGGTTTTTCCGCCGCAATTATTCAGCCGTTCTTGAAACGTTGCACGAGGCGAAAAAATCGTGACGAACGCGCGGAATAACGAATGCAAAGCTCGCTTTTCCCCCCGACCAAAACGTCTTCGAGAAAAACCCCACACACAAAAAAAAAATAAAGAGGAACCGATGGTCGAACCACGTCATCCTAACCCGTGCCGAAAACAGAAACAAAATTGAATGCAAAAATAAGAAGAGAGAGAAAAAAACGAGATGCATAAACATGAAACTGGTGTCGACAATTAACGACTCGTTTCAACCGCGAACGACTCGAGATACACTTTTTTTCGCCTGCTTTTCGTCTCCTGCGGCTCGGAAACAAAATGCTTTTTCGCGGTGCCCCAAAAGTCGTGAGTTCGGTTGAATTTTTTCTTTTAAACTCATTTTTCGGCCCAGATGCTCGTCGGTGAAGGTGTGAAACTTCAGCGATCATGCCTGGAAAAATACCGGGAAATTTTGCATAAATGAAATTTTTACTCGAAATGTAAAACCCAATTAATACTAAAACGCAATTTCATGTTTTTATCCTTGAAAGTATGACCAAATTTTTATTGAGGGACCGTTTACTCATTTTCAACTACTTTAGTCGAGTGTGTTGACGGAATAAATACAATTAGTTTCACGGAAATAAATGTCAGACGTAATCGATTCTAAGGCACGATTTTGTGTTATGTTATTTGTAATGGACAGCAATTATACTCGATGAAATGGTTATAGTTTCCATCTGCTGATTTCCCATTTTAAATCACGTATGCCAGAGCTTTATATTATGTACGTCTTCTTTGTAATGCAAATACAGTAATTTTAACAATTTACATTAAGCTAGGTCGAATTTGAAAGAAAAAACAACTAAATTTGACTTGGAGAGGTTTTGAGATTGGGTGATGACGGAAACTTCAGCTTGGAACTAGAAAAAACGTCGAGTTGCGGAAGTCTTCGACTTGAGGAGCTTCGTTTCGAAAAGGTCCAACTTATCTTCCAATTTTGAAGAACAGTTGGAAAGTTCAAATCCCCACCCTTGCTGCATGATCTCAGAATATCATGATTTTGCCGCCATGGGATATTCAGCATAATTAAATTTTCTCAAAAATGTTCTAAAGACGATGTTATCAAGACTCTTCTTAATAAAATTCGGGACTCGATCTACAATTAAAATTTTGAGTTCTTTGCAAGTGATCATGTTACTTCTACTTGAAAATATAACGCGACTATGAGACTAGATTCAATCCAGCAGTGTAAGGAGTCATTGATCATAAGATGCTGTAAATTTACTAGGGTCAATTTTGAAGATTCAAGTGATAGACAGTAATGAAAGGGTTCCGACGGGAAGGAATTTTAAAGTCTTTATTTCGAGCCAATTATTTTACGAAAGAATCTATGTTCGTTGCTTTTATTTTTTTCAGAAACAAAGTACGCCTCTGTGAACTGAAATGGCTTCAAGGTATGATTCATTTCAAAAAACGCTTCGCAACGCTGGTTTTTTACACGCGTATTCTTTCGGCATATATGAGACACCAACCTGTTTTCTTTTTCGAGAAAAATTTGCGAACAGAAGTGCGTCCCTCATTTCAATTATGTCTTCTTCCTCTCTGTCCACGAGACAGCATGAGTATGCGAACATTAAAATTTCATCATTCGTTTCCTCGTTTAGCAGAATGAGTGACGGTGTAAAATGTTTCAAAGCGACATCTAATTTCAACCGAGAGAAAATCGTGCGAAGTGGATTTTTTTGAAGCCGCTACGATCGCTGCTCAGCGTCAATTCTGCGAGCAATACCTTTATGTTGATCACGAATTTTCCAAGACCTGAATTCCAATCTCGTCATGGATATCATGTGGTTTGCAAATGAATCTCAACGTCATAAATATGCGGCGGCAACACTTTAAGATTCACGGAAAGGTTCAGTGAACGCTTCAGGTGAACTCAGGAGCTCTGAATTCGCATCGTCTTCTTTTTTTATTCATTTTATTTTATTTTTTTAAAGAGAGGGGGATGAAACGTAAAGAAGACCCGGGGCATTTGTTTTTAACCCCAGAAACGATCATTTACAAGACTTGGGGGCTGATTTTTTCTGTACACGGCATCAGATAGTCACAAGGCACTGTAAGCTCCCACTTAATGCGTAAGAAGTTAGACTAGGCTTTGGTCCTTGTTTGCCCGTCGCTCTGGTCTAACGCCTTCTTTTACTAGCAAACCAAGTTAGGCACCCCAAAAGGATTTTAAGGACATTTGGTGTTGTCTCATTCATTCAAAATTGTTCAGAAAAAAACAAATCGCGAGTTCATTCAATCCATGGAGCTTTTCGAGTCAGCGAAAGTTTTCAGGACACTCCTGAATTCACTCATTTTTCCAAGAAGCAGAATATTTTACTGCTCTGGGATACAGTATTTAGAAAGTCTATCATGCTTATTTTACGGATGAAAGCTTCGTCTTTCGTTCCCCAATATTTTTTTATGCTGTTCCTCACGTTGTTTGACAGAGGTGCTGGTCTACAAATAATTGGTAAAGAATCAATGCTCTTGTTTGACGATTTAAGGGAGCATTTCAATAATCGTTAATTGCTTTTTAAAGTTATCATGATGACAAATCTTGGCTCCAAACTTATTTGCAAAAAAGTACAGCAATAATCAGAGAGTTTATGAACTTTTTTGGTGCGACTTCATTAACAGTTCTTCATGCAAAATTATAGATCTTTGATGCAATTAAAAATAACACATATTGGTTGTTCATTGTGTAACTGGATTTTCAGATTTTTTTCCGAGCAGATTTGTGTTACTAAGAAAGGGCAAATACATTGATTGGGCTAAACTTATGGGCAAAGTTTCCAGTGCTCGACTAAAAAAAACTAAAAAAACCTAAATGAAATTCGGGGGTTTCATTAATGCCCAATCCAAGTTTGCAATATTGAAAAATTAGTTGATTAGTTTAATTTTCGTATCAGAACCGATAAAAGATGAAGTAAAATGACTCTATACGAATATGACATATCTATGTTCGAAAAGATAAAATAGTTACTTTTGGTGAGGCCAATAAATCAGTGTAAATCGGTACTTTCTTGTTTGGCCACAATATGCAGTATAGAATCGAAGTGTAATTTAATCAAAGATATTTTTGCTTCTTTGCGTTTCTTATAGAAGTCTAGATATTTCAGTATTTTCCAATTTAATTCGATTTGAATGTCGTTTAGTAGTCCCACCATGGGATCCATCCCAAATAGCCGAAGGCCTTCTGAACGATGAACAACATTTTTAAGGTGGATGTTGATGTTTTTTAAGCTTCGAAACTGCGACTGATTCCCGTTTGGGTTCGCAGCTTTCCGAGGAACCCGTCGTCGTTGTATCAAACACAAGCATCTCCGAGCTATTTGCTGCTTTCCCTCGCGCATGCGTAATTTGGACTCGTCGCCTGATTTTATTTATTTTCTTCTTTGAAAAAGTTGGTAGCAGGTGCATGCGTAATGTGATTCGTGTGTCACGTTGTCGACATTGTCGTCTGTCGTCGTCGTCACAGTGACGACGACGACGACGGGCAAAGCATATATTCCAGAGGCTGCAGCTCGGACGCGATCCCAGAAAGAAATTTGCATGTCCGCAGGGGTCCGCTCTCCAACTTTGTATTCACCACGAGGGCCTCGTTTTCGCGTGTCCATCAGGAGCGTTTTAGCACCCGTGGGAAAATGTCGTCGAATTCGTTGTAGAAAATACAAAATAACACTCGAGTCGATTATTCAGGACTTCTTAATTTTCTCGCATAGAAACAAAAAACAAGATTGGCGCAAGGAACCTAATCACATCACAGGCTCCTGATTCTTGGCTGGTATTTTGCCCGAATTATAAAAATGCAGGCCAATCATTCATGGGAAAAATTTCCCTCTTGCGGATGAAAAAGAAAATTAAACACCTCAAGGAATTTAGAAAAAGATACCCTTCTGCGGAGATAATGGCGCCACGTATTCCCTGAATTTGATCACTATTTTTTCATTCAAGTAGTTCACCATGTATATAATTTTCTATTTTTTTTTGGCTAAAGATTATGATATCTAATCAACGTTTTTAAATGCTTTCGGAAAGCAAAAATAGGATCTTGCGCAGGTTGAATTTTAGCGCGTGTCGTTTCCTCTGATGAATGTTAGGAACTAATCGAAGTACCTTTTTGAGTTCAGGAAGTAAAATCTACCTCTTTTTTAAGACGGTATTCCAATTATGAAGCGAGTTTTGAAAACGGTCAATATGTCTTAGAGGGAACTGATAAAAAATATTTCAAGCTAAAAATACTAACCAGAAAAACCTACAAAAATTTTTAAACGGCAAAATAAAAAATTACCTCGATTACTATGAACCAGTTGTAAAAAAATTGGTATCGATACCAATTATAAAATGAGAAGTTTTAGATTTGAGGAAAATTTATCGAAACAAAAGAAATACTTACTGTTATTGGGATAAATTACGGAGTCGTATAATTTATATTTTTTCAAATCCCTTTCTTCGCTGACTGTCCGTCGAAGTTTTTATAACAACAATGGACGAATCATCAGGATGTACTTAATTCTTTTCACCGAAGAAAGTTAATCCAAAATTTTAAAAATTTTCAGTTCGCCGAAGTGCTGTCAAACATTTAAAAGAAATTATGTACAGTATTTCGTTCAAGACTACCATTATAACCCGCGTTTCGGAGCATCATTTACGGTAAATTATCAATGAAATAAGTACCTTGGCTGTTTAAAAATTTTGGTCACTGTCGCAGAAAGAGAGATTTGTTAGAAAGTCCAATTCAATTATTCCTATAATTCAAAACAATTATCAATTATTGAGGGAATGGCTTTTGTCATTTTCCTGGGCGTTTAGTGGAAATATTCTGGCAGAATAATTGTTTATGATTGTACAGTATGTGTTATTGGCAGAGTTCAATTTTCAGCGTTCCTTCTCCTGTTTAATTCAAGAGGATTCAACTTCGATCATCAATAAGCAGGTGATCAATAAATGTCATGAAAGCATGAATATTTTCTTTACATATTTGTGTAAGCCATGGTATATCTGAGCTTTTGCTTAAATTCCAGAACCAATTGTGGCAAAATAAATGGCAAAACTGTGACCCTATTCAATGAAGTGCAGCAATTCTTTAAAAGCCTAAATTGTACGAAATTTCTTTTGACGGCAACAAGTGCCGCCGTAAACAGGGGGAGGACGGCGACTTGAAATTTAATCGCGCATCCCATCTTTTCACCGAAGAAAGTTAATCCAAAATTTTAAAAATTTTCAGTTCGCCGAAGTGCTGTCAAACATTTAAAAGAAATTATGTACAGTATTTCGTTCAAGACTACCATTATAACCCGCGTTTCGGAACATCATTTACGGTAAATTATCAATGAAATAAGTACCTTGGCTGTTGAAAAATTTTGGTCACTGTCGCAGAAAGAGAGATTTGTTAGAAAGTCCAATTCAATTATTCCTATAATTCAAAAAAATTATCAATTATTGAGGGAATGGCTTTTGTCATTTTCCTGGGCGTTTAGTGGAAATATTCTGGCACAATAATTGTTCATGATTGTACAGTGTGTGTTATTGACAGAGTTCAATTTTCAGCGTTCCTTCTCCTGTTTAATTCAAGAGGATTCAACTTCATCAATAAGCAGGTGATCAATAAATGTCATGAAAGCATGAATATTTTCTTTACATATTTGTGTAAGCCATGGTATCTGAACTTTTGCTTAAATTCCAGAACCAATTGTGGCAAAATAAATGACAAAACTGTGAACCTATTCGATGAAGCGCAATCAATTCATTAAAAGCCTATATTAGCATTTTCAAATTATTATTTCAAATCTGAAAGGAAATAGAAAATTTGCGACGTGTCAGTGAAGTCGCAAGTGGTTCATCATGTAATAGTTTCGGCAGTTCAAAATATGGTTTATGTATATATTATAAATTCTTGAATCTTTGTTCATAAACTGAATTGCTTAGTAGTGATACGATCTTTTATTACCATTATTTCATTCATAGCCTTGGTACGATTACATTAATTTGTATCCATCAACTTCAATCATTTTTATGAAAACATGATTACAACACTGTTGGAAATTTAAACTGTCAAAACCTCGTTTACTTTGCTACAATGAAATCAATTTTTTATTGGGGCAATTTATCCAGGAAAAGAAAATTATTCTTGAAAATATTCCTACCTTGTTTTGAATACAGAACAGTATTCGGAAACACTTTTGCAAATTCATGAAATCACGATTAACCTTTGTTGACGAAAACATGGAGTTCATCCTGCTCCTTTGTTTTCTCTTCATTATGAATAATGTTCAAGAAGATTGCAGTTAGAACACCTTTTTGTGTCTTCAATTTATCCTGATAACAGACATTTGAAAATTACACTTTGGTACTTTCGCTGACACCGTGACATAAAGAGTAAATGTTTACTTTTATACAGGAAACTATTTCTTGAAGAGAAAAATATCGTCGTTAAATAAGCGTTGAAAAGATACATTCGTGTAAATTACAGAAATACTGCTCATTTTCAAAGGTATGTTTCCGTCGACAGTTGCCTTAGCTGATTACTTTTTCAGCGATTCCTGAGACTGATTAACCGACGTCATAATTCTCTGTATAATTTTGATTCCGGCGACAAAAATCCAACAAGCTTCGCGAGGAAAAAATGGTACTTAATTAGAGAAATATGAAGATTTTATTCCTATGATCACGTGACGAAATTTGTGAGAGGAAATTGTATTTTGTTGCGAGGACGAAATGCATGCAAATTCGCGACGTCGCTGCTTGTAACTGAGCCGTGTGACATCGCGTCGATCTCGACCCCCGATGCTTTATCGACCATTTAAAACATGGCCGACTCCGTTCCAGATCTTTTCCACTTTATCCCATATTCCTCGAATATTTTTTTTCCCCTTCCTATGGTTGAGAAAGAGAGACGGATGCAAATTTTATGCGGATCCGCGTCGAACTGATCTGACGAGGGCAAGGAGATGTAAATCGTATTCGCGTGCGAAGACGGTGTCGTGGCCACTGCCACACTCGTGTCAACCTCTGGAAATTATCTTGTCTGGAGAGTTCATCAGAGGGACTTTTATTTTATGCTTCATTTTTTTTTCGCAGTTTCGACTTCCGCCTGGCCGAATTTTCCGCGAAAAGTTGCTGGCACCTGTCAACAACTTTACGGGGGGAAAAAGTTGCGCTGATTAAATTTTATGCAACTTTCACGAAAGACGTTCGAAAAAAGTTAGAAGAATTTTTCGGTCATTTTCTTTGGAAAACATACACAGCATAAGCAAAGACCTTTTTCGGAGAATCAAAAGAGTTGACGGCAAATTATTGAAAGAACTGATCAATGCCACACTAGCACAGCTAAACATATTTTTCTAGTATATAGGGTTTTCAAGTTCAATTTACAGCTGCTTCTGAAAATGGTCCCCGGTGGAATCAATGCTCGAGCATCTAAGAAAACTACTCATCAAAAAATAAAATTTCATGCGAGCTGTTTGTGTTTCGCTGAAAAGATTTTTATTGCATTTTAATGCGTGATATTTATTGACATAATCTGTTTATAGGGGGAGATTACATGTACAAGTTATTGTCAAAATGCAGTATTTGAACCTGGACAAGATGTTTTCATTGTTGAACTTCGTTCTTTTATTAAAATGAGTCAAAGTAGATATTTCTTCGCTGAGAAATGATTGCTTGTGTAGCACCAGAACGTTGACAACTGCCTCGAATCCCACGTTTCATTTATTCTATTTTTTTTTCGATCACGCGCTCGGCCATTGTCGCTTTGCATATCGGAGCGGCGGCCATCGTGTTTTCCAGGTTGTTATTTATGTACGTTTGTTCTCGGATCCGCCATCACGGGATCCTTTTTAGGTAGGCAAATGTCCGGGGTTTCCTTTTCCTCGCGGCCTTTCAAAGGTGAGCCGATGATTATTATTACTGTCAATGCTTATCTAGAGTTGGATCTTGCCGCTTCTGAATCATGTGACAGTCGTCAGGGACGTCGTCGTCGCGTCACTGAGAGATTCTTTTTTTTTCTCATTGTTTGAAAAATGATTTTTATTCTGCCGCTGTTCCTGCTGGGAAAACTTCTGGGGATTTCTAGGCGTCGTGATGTTTTGCCTGAAAGACGAAAGTCGTTTTTCCTGATGCCCATTTTGGATACTGTATATACTTTTTCTACGGCACTATATTTTTTGTTGTTCGTCTTTCCTTTGATTTTGTTTAAGATTTCTATAAAATAATTCCTGGAAGTCATCGGGTGCTTTTTCGCTACTTTGTTTCATTCATTTATCTTACCATTCGTCGGCTTCACAAAATAAGTTTTATTTTGGTCATTCTATTATTGAGGAATTATTTGGGACCCTTCCCTCAAATTAACTTTGGATGTTTTTGTATAATTGTTGAAAGTCAAGGCGGGTCTTTTTTCTTTAATTTTAATTGCTCAAGCTGTAAAAAGCAATTGATTTCAACTTACGATGCTTTTCGGAGACAATAGGTCTTGGATAATTGAGTCCAACCATTCCCACAAATTATGTTTGGATTTATGTAGAATTGACAATGTTTCGCATTTTTTTCCCTTTTTATACGCTGGACGCAAAATTGGGTAAATTTGTCGCATTGGGACGTTTTTTGAGATGAAATTTTTTTTCATGGTCTATTCCGTGATACTTTTCGGAGACGAGATGATGAATGAAATTTTTGGATCATTCCCTAGAATTATGTTCGCGATTTTTAACGTAATTGTTACAAGTTATATGCATTTTTCCATTAATCAAAACACAGTTCGCTGTTCTCATTTTTTTTAAAGCTAGATTTCGATCTGATTGATTTCGTTCCCCCATCGGAGCACACTCCGAAAGCGATCAAAAGCTGGGCCAAACGTCACAACAATCGTGTTGATCTGGAATAAATTTGCAAATCTTTTGTTTTTCATCCCTGGTGAAATATATTTCCCCTTCTTTTTTTGTTTTCAGCGAACTCGTCCGCCGACTTGCCGCAAAAACCGTTTGGCAAAACGGCTTTTCTCATCAAGCATTCACCTTTTGTTTCACAAGTCGCTGTTTGCGCCGTTGTTTTGCCCCCGCTGAGATCGACAGGGGTTTAAGCTGGCCATTTTGATATGAATCGCGCTTGTTGCCAATACGTGCGATTCAGCAAAAAAAAAAGGGTCTTTTTGCGCGCTGAATTTATGGGATCTGTTGGAAGCATCTGAAGGTGGGCAGACGCGAAAACACGGTTTCCTACGAGTTGATACGCGGGATCTTCTTGATTTTACCCTGATGCCTACTTTTTGTATACCTCCTCTTTTTTTTGCATGAATGTTTTGCCAAACGGGAGGATTGAGATTCAGCGCAATGATAATTTGGCAGGAGCTCGACAGACAACGTGTCTCGTGAGCTCGGTTTCCGGAGATTGTGTTTTCCTCGTAACCGTTTCCGCAATTTTTTTTTTATGCCTTTAAGAAGAATTTACATAGAAAAGAACAAGGTAAACGGTTCAATGCGACACACTGTTGAAACACAACGATGAATTAACTTCTGCAGGACGTGAATTTTCTTTCACACACGTGTAAGTTACCAGATGTAAGAACTTTAATTACATTTTAAATAACTTGCTACAAATTAATTCCACGAACTTTGCTTATGCGGGTTTTGATGAATTAGGAATTTTATTGAAATATCGTGACGAAATTTCATGTCTGCGTTGGCTTGCAATTTTTTAACATTCATTTTAGCTGCTTTATTTCCTTAAAATTTAGTGTATACTTACGAATACCCATGTAAAATTACGATGATGAGAAACAAAAAAGAAAAAGGGTTTCCGAACTTTCATGAAATCAGAATCAAGTGAGTGAGGGCATTTGAGACTTTCAGCTCAAGATCTTTCGAAATATTGGATCGATAATCATTGAATACTTTTTCCTGCACCGCGTCTTAATTTATCTTATCATTATATCAGTCTTGTTCTCATTATTTTTCTGGAGAAACCCTCAAGCCGTTACCTAAAATATGAAATGTTCAGATATAGGAATCAGGACCCGAGAAATCTGAATTTTTCACTGCTAATGAAGAATGCGAAGTCATTGGAAATTTCCCTTCTAAGTTATAGTCATTTTCACGTAGCGATTCACAACTATTTCAGCCTCAAACACGGAATTGCACACATCACCAGACGATGAACAGTATTTCGACTTACCTCTCATCATTCCTCGAGCAAGTATTAGTCGAAGCTCATGAAGAAAAAAATCCTCAAGCACAAATGTCGAATGAAAATCAACTTGAAATCAAACCCGTTCAGAGAAAACACAATACTTTGTTCACACACAACGTCTTCAAGCATGCGCGAATCTACAAAGACATTTTTCGAAATATTTTCACAGCTTCTCGTCCAAAAAAGACAAAAAAACTCGCTCAGATAATTTCGTCAAAACTGCAAGAAAAAAATATGGCGGATGATTCTGAAATGACGACTTGAACGCACAAAAATACCGATAATTCAGCGCAAATGTGAAAGATGTAACTACACGATAAATAAACCACTTTTGAATTCAATCGCCCGTCTTGATTGTTTTTTTTTTATTCCGGTGTGTGTTAAAAGAATTTGAAATAGGTTTTGTTTCCAAAAGACGAATTGAACGTGGGGAAAATTTCTAAGATATAGCTGGAATTTTTGACGCGAGCACTGAAAGATGGCGCAGAACCTGGCAAAAACTGCAACACTTTCGAGTACAATCGCGCCGCTTACAATTGGCACAGTTCATAAATTGTATTTATGAGGCTGAACGTGCGTGAAGAATAACCAACATGGGGCTAGTATTTTTTCCACAGAAAAAAACAAATCACAATTTTGTGCACATTTTTGACCCGAACTCGGAAAGATGGCGCCGCACTTGGACATGCATCACTGAAAACTTTTTCCGGATTAAAACGCTGCGCACGGAAATCGTAACAGTGTTTAGATTTTAGTTCGTAGGGTTTTAGGTGTGTGCAGAAAAATTAGCAAGGGAGGGGGGTATCAAAATTTTTTTTCCAAGGCGTGGGTGTGGAGAGAAAAAATTTGAAGAAGATGTTTCGAGGTCCGGTAGCCCCAACGCATTTCAGCCAGCGCCCCTGTCGGCGTTGGGTGTTTATCCCGGTCGGGAAAACGCGACGAACCGTCGCAAATAAATGAGAAAGCTGCATAATTTTTCCCTGATGACTCTTCAAACACAAGCTTCATCTTTTATTGAAAAAAGCGTTAACCCCCGTCCTCCTCACCACGCTCATTAGGGAAACGGATGAAGTGCCGTTTTATTCCGCACGGCGCCGGATTTGAATGCCTAACCTGCCTGAGCCCGTTCATTATCCCTGGCTGGCGTTTGCATGCATGTGGCTTTGTGCCAAACAGAATATACAATTTCAAAAGACTGGTTACTTCGTCCTATCGCATGACTTTTAAATTGTCCTGCATATCACTGCCCAATCCTCCAGACTCACCCCCAGCCTCTCCCTCTTTTCCGGCAGTCTTTAAAAAATTCTTGCCATCAAACACTACCGGCCTCGATTCGTTCAAATTCTTATTTTTTCTTTGAAGGTTACGTAGGTTAGTGTTTGAAAATTTGCACTATCTATAGCTCTGGGACATCGCCAACGATTTTCCTTGCTTTCTTTTCTGAATAATAACCACAAAAAACGCAATCGAAAAACAGACTCGACTAAGTCTTTTATTAAGTTAAAGGCCTTCTTAAAATGCTTTTAAAAAGTGTCGTATCATAGTTAAAAAGTTGATAATTTAGTCGTCAAATGATAAAAAATTCACACGAAAATAGTACCTAACTGATGGTGTGTTCAAGAAAGTTTCGAGGTCCGTGATGATAAAGTAAAACTGAGACTTTTGAAACGTCTTTGGACTTTTAAGACTTCATTTCTTCACCCTCTGAATTAATTCCTTAACCCCCCCCCCCTTCACTCCAATAAAAAAAAAGAGATTACAATCGCATTTCCGTTGCATGATGACCATCTGACAACCAAATTGGATTCCTTGTGCAATGACTTGAACGCACAAAGCCTCAAGCCCACACAGCTCTTATGTTTAGTTTTGTTCCTTGGCGAAATAACATAAAATTAATCAGAGGTTCAGTATTTTTAATTCAGGAGTTCTCTGCTCGTCAAAAATTTGGGATGAGTCGGAAAGATATTATAAAATTTGGAGTAACAATTAAATAATAATTGTAATGTCTTCGAATAATGATAAACAGAAAATCGAGGAAAATTTGTTTCTCCATGACGCACACAGATGATGCTTTGTTAATGGAAACCAATATTTAAACTTCAAGAAATACGTTTTGATATAAAATCCCGTCTTTTTCATTCTAACATTTTCTGTCCATGCTTTCCAATTAACAGATTTAAAAGGAATGCTTTCTACTTTTTGTGTGAGGAAAATGAATATCCATGGTGAATTTTGTGCGTATTCAGTGTTCGGAAAATAATTGCTTAGTTCTGTAGAGTGAAGGGACGAAAAACACGCATGATTTCGGAAACGCTTGGAAATATAAGCTTTGGCACAATTTGGGACTTCCCAAAAACCAAAGAAGAGATTCATAACACAATAGATAACTAAACATGGATTAAAAACGAGAAATTGAGGAATAAAATAAAAATTATAAAGTTCTAGGTTAATCAATCAAATCGTGATCCGATTTGTCTTCCCGAGATTCGTCCTCAACCGGTTTGAACCCCTCACTGCTACTTGATTCTTCACTGCCATCAAATTGTTCAGCTTCATAATCATACTTGAAAGATTTGTGTAATCCCATGGAAATCCGCTCAACGAATTCGTATGTTTGCATGGAAGATTCAAACCCCGCTCCCGATCTGCCGTCACTAAATGGCACGTAAATTTGTAATTTTTGTACGATTTGAGACAGGGGCTAAAAGCATTGAAAATATTAAATTAACCTTATTAGCTCTGTAGCAGATTCATTGGCAAATGCAGAATTTCCGTTTTTTGCAACCACGCTTTCGCTGGGTTTCTTTGACCCAGCTCCGCCACCAGAAGATTCGCCACTCAGAAGTTCATCTTCATCCTCTGGTTTCCACGGGGTTGGTGGAGGTTTTGCCGCATTTGCAGCTTTCTTGTGTTCTTCCAAGAATTTATTCAATTCTGCCAATGCTTCCTGTAACAAATTTAAATTAAAAAATGGATTTTGAAAAAAAATAGTCTTGATCTATGAGCGCCACTAAGAGTCTTCAGCGGAAGATTTTACGCAAACTGTTTCTTCTGATGGAAATAATAAAGTTGAAACTAACGTCATTAAACCATTAAGATCGGGGCTTTTAAATGTGACTTCCTGTATTAATGACCTACCCAATTACTGAATGATAATGAATTGCCATTTCGCTGGTAATATTTAACGTTATCATTCTCAAAAAAAAATTTAAATACGTTCATGAACAGAAAGAAAGATGCTTTCTGCTCATGAAAGAATCTCGATGGTGGAAAATGTGCTAGATTAATCCATTCCCTCTTAAAGAACACGTCGCATCATTTTTCTCGAAGTTCAAAAGTAGCAGAGATAATGAACATCAAGAACGCATCATCTGTTGTGGAACTATGGAAATTTTCGTTGAAAGGCATGAATAATAAGCTGATCTTGAATCACGATTATTTCCTGCTCTAAATATGAACCATTAAGGAGGCATCACATCTTTAAAATTTTTTGTTATTTGAAATTTCATCACAGCAACGAGTTTCAAGACGCATTGAAACTTTTTATACTGCTGCGTGTAGCGTAGCTCATTTCAGGGC